>JAQIXG010003670.1:0-14327 GCA_034700105.1 Oconnorella tubifera | reverse complement strand
TGTATAAACTCGTTTATTCAGAGAATAAAGTTTCGCAGCTATCTTATTTTGTTGAACTGACAGTTACATTAGGTCCACATCTATTTTGCTCAAAAATCAAGAGAATGAAATTTAAAATGAAATTTAAAATCAAATGTGTTGTTTATTTGGTATAAGAAAAGAAAATAAGTTAAATTAAATCTACTTCATTTACGGACATAAACCAATGTTTCTATTATAATTCATAACTCTCTATCGATCAATGCGACAGAGCCTTTACGCAGAAATGCCTGACATTGTATTATCTTTTATTGGGGGCTTTAGTCCCTCAGCCCCCCCTTCCCTCCTGGCAGCGCTACTGCGTCATCCAAATGATTGTGTAGTGTTGAGGTTTCTGAGTTAACAGGACCTTTGACCTTTAAACTATCAATTGGCATTAATTTGTGGGGGCCCGTATTGAAAAATTAATGTAGTCTAACGGGCATAAAAAGTTATTTATGCCCGTTAGAAATAGTTACGCCACTGTCAACAGTCAAATTTAGTGAACAATGTTAATGTATATCATAGTATGACGTTTTATCTTCTAATTAATGGCATTTTAATATCAGAAATGTCAAGTTCATTATCGCTTAAAGCAAATGAAGATCGAACATTGAACGCAAACATTCAACCTGAACTTAGCTACGTCTAATAAAGTCTATTAAACAGTATTGCACATATCAAAACATTTATCCAATTGCTAACATATTAAACAATGTACATGATTAGTCCAATACAATTAGCATAGGCTAAAATAATATTATTACAATGTACAAAGTAATTACAATTAGTCAACTTATAAGTGATCACACTGAAGGCATTCACATCATCATTGAACCGCAATGACTACACCGGGTTTCATGCATGCTAACGCAACAAATAAAACCGAAAGGAAAGCACCAGAAAGCCCAGCATATTCCACACATAGTAGGCCAGATGTCCACTGGATGGCCTTGCTAAAAATAAAAATTAACATCTAAACGATTTCAAAACCAAAAACTGTAAAAAATTTAACATAAATTTTAAAGAAATAAAATGTCAGACAGCTTTTTAAAATCAAAGTTGTGAAAGCAATAAACTAAATATTTCAAGTACCGGTAGTTTATTTCAATCATTTAGTAGATAAACAAAATTTGAAGCAAAATAAGAAAAATTATGTTGTAAATACTAGCTTATAACAATAATTTTAACTTTATACAAAACACATACCCTGCATCTAGGGCAACTTCCTCGAGCAATGATGACATTGCCGTCTGATGTGACCCCATCTTGTCCCACCACAATGATACGAGACTGCTGAGCGGGCACACCAGGCTGCGTCTGTACCGTGTACGTCTGTTGGGTGTACGGGTAGGGTTGCTGCGAGTAGGGGTATGGTTGTTGGTAAGGTTGATTCGCTTGGGGAGGGTATTCGACGGGAGGTGCGCCTTGGGGAGAGAAATTAAATCCGGGCGGAGGAGGAGAGTATGCAGGTGGAGGAATTTTTGGATCCATTTTAAAATCTGTAGGCTAGTCTGAATATTAACGAAAGATGACAAAATATTAAATGTATCTACATATATTAAAGCGAACTATTTGATAATGAGTTAAGTTTGTTATATTGTATTTAAGTAAAGATTTTCACAAAACTTGTAATTTTATTTTAGTCAATTTTGTCTATTGCATCATCAATAACGTTTTTAAGATCAATTTTTATGTTGGTGTAACTGCGATTACAGAAAGGTTAATGAATTGCAAGAAAAAGTCAGAAAGTATAGCAATTTAAACATCACTTTAGAATTTAGAAAATATAAGAACTGCCATGTAGGCCTACACTATATCCGATAACAAAAATTATATACTAAAAACGCCAGAAAAACAATGAATAAGAATAATTAAAACCTATAAAACTATAGATTGTAATTTGTAAATATACTTATTGTATACGTTAAAATCCAACAGCATAGTCAATTATAAGTAACATAATATTTATATTACATACTTATTAGACTATCAAATTAAATATTTCTATAACAATTTGATATTACAGATATTGATAATAAAAGTATTCGTTTACAAATTTCAGTGTACCAATAGACTATAGTATAGTGTACTTACATTATAATATAGAAGAGTAATCAATAAACTCCTGAGTTATGTATTCACGATCAGTAGACCTTATGCAAAGATAACCTAAAACTGCTAACTCACGTTATCAATAAAAATCCATTATCGCTTTGCAAATTATAAGAACAAAGACAAACACTGAAAGCTAGTGTTTTTAAGTGGATTAGATTCGTGCGTAGTCAACTATTGATATGATTTGATTGATGCAGATAATGCCTATTAGCTTACAGTTAAGATCAAGCTCAATATATCAACGGACTTAATTCGAGACCTAATTTTGACAATCACTTTTAAGTTTTAATATTAACTATTTTATTGTTTTGTAAACTTTTTTTTCTATTATGACTGATTTTATTATTATTAACTTTCAAATGTTTCGAGTGTTGTGATTGTCTTAGTTAATGTTATAAAAATCTAATATTGAAATAATTGGTCCATTTTTCAATGATTCATATCGGTAAGCTGATGGCCTGACGTCGTCTGATTAATAATAGATTATTATTAGAATGACGAAATGTCATCGTGTAGATTAAAATACCGAATTTAAAGTATGAAGTTTTTATTTATTTTTAAGCTGTCATTTGAAACGGGCATATTAGTTATGTCAGTTTCGTGAACAGTGCATATATTGTATTCAGATTAGAAAAACGTATTAATTTTTTTATGTTAAATCTTTTCGTTTTCTTATATTTTTATGGAAAAATGTTCTATGATAAATTAGCTGCTTTATACAGTTACTGTAATGGACACTTTTATTTTAGGTCCCATAATCAAATTCAGTATATGGACAACCATATACAGTGTATACTTTATAACTACAATCTCTTATTATAATTATAATTATTAAGAGAATCTCTTAATAATAATAATTCTTTTATTGTTATTAAGTGATGAATTTTATTTAAAGCATTAAATAAAATTAATCTTTATTAAATTTGTATTCAATGACGATATATTTACGAATTAATCCTTATTCATGAATCGTCAGATTGTTTTATGGTTTTCAGTCTTTCTTTTATTGTGACGAAATAATTGAATGAATCATATAACATTATTTGACATTATCTATTATAATAGACACATGTACCACAATGTAGTACTTTACTCCAGTCCATGTGACTATGTAGGAGATTCAAAACACTTAAGTTTTAAAACTCTAATTTGAATGTAGGTTCAAAACAGTCACATCCGTCATGTTTTGAAATTAAAGTGTTTTGAAACTATCACACCGGCTTTGGCTATGATGAAAATGTTTGTCTACAATCTCATATTGTAATGTATATAATAATATATTATCTCAATATCTGTGTATTTTATTTGTAAGTAACAAAGGCTTCCGTAACTTCATGTAGTTGCAATATAACTTCATTTGGTATATCGTATCTTAATCCTAACTTTCATTGTTGTGTGTAATTGATAAAAGGAAATTATTATTTTAGAAATAAAATATCTAGTATTTTTAGAATTTCATAGCAGCCAGTCTGAAGATAACTTTTAAACTTGAAATTGTAAAAAAATACCTAAACATTATTGAAGTATTAAAATTGGGACATCATAAAAAGATATGAAAACATTCTTTACATGAAACACCTTTTTAATGAAATATAAATGTATGATATTCCTTTCAAGAGAAGAACATAATTTATGTCGCAGACATATTATATTTAAATCATCTGAAGACAGAAATAAATTAATATTTAGTGAGATATGTCAATAAGACGCAATATATATATTTAATTGAATGAATTTTAATTCAAGTTGAAATTTGGATCAAAGTTTTGGATTAATGTTGAACTACAACGCATTAAATTAAGTAAGACACTCAAAAAAACTAAATAGAGAATAATTTCTTATAACCAACTTCAGTAATTTTAAATATTTAAAACAAAATGTCAGCAGAATGAATGACTGTACAATGTGGTGTCTAGTTTTGGTGCAGTTAGATCAATCTACTTTAAATTGATAGACTTTACGTTTCATTTCAAATAAAACACATATATTAATAACACGTATTAATTACAGACTGTAGATTTGAAAAACAAACACCTAAAGATAAATTTATGTCGCAAGAAAAAACAAAAGTCAGTTCATATTTACTTCTAAATTAACTGCATGGCTCTATAGAATTATATTTCCTAGAAATTACATATTCCTTGCTCTCAGTACTATTTATGATTTAACGAGAAGTTCTATAATTTAGAAACAATTAATATACTGTAATATTGGCTGAGTTATAATTTCTTTAATATGTTAAGAATAAACCTACCGGATTAAATATTTACTATAATAAATTTAGTCTTAAAAAACTGATAAACGTAGTATACCCAGTAATGACAACGATTGAAAAGAAATCTTATGTTATATGACACTAATTTAACTAACATCAAAAACTTTCACAACTTGAAAATCAAAACATAATATGACGAATCATCCACCCGACTGCCAACAAAAAACGGACGCTGGCTAAAATCAAATATCAAACAATCAGACGCAAAACTGTCAGAACAAAAATCACTACAAAGAAATCATTCCTATATAGAATTTCTCAACAAATTACATTTGAATTGAGAATGGGTAAAATGGGAAGTTAGTGCGATGAAAATTTGCGATAATCGTAAAATGTAGCGAAAGTTAATCAACTAATTAATCGATGGTCAAACGGACTAAAACCAGATCAAAGTTTCTAGAAGACAAGCACAAATCACATGACACTGACATCATAACTATAGTTTTTATTTCAAAACAATACTTACTTACATTAGATCTTAATCTGTTAGTGCCATTCAATAAACCGCAGTATAATCAACGCAAATACTTCGTGAATTACAAAAATAAATGAAAGAAAAACCAAAAACCATTTCATCTTAAGTACAATCGTAAGACGAAGAGATGATTATAATCAAATCTTTGTAATAAATCTACATTAATAAATCTTCTAATCGCAAAAAATATTAATCGCGCGATGTCTATTACTTTACATTAAATTGAAGTTTTATCTCGATATATATATAACACAAACACATTCGCATAATGCATGCGCTACGAAGAAACGCGCTAACAGAATATATGCATACACGCATGCACGCAATACTGTATGCGTGTCGTAGAAATATTCAATAAAAGTTTTTACTGTCCGCTGTACAACGTCTTGCTGATGACAAATAAAATAATGCGTCTCATTTTCAAAAGTCGCTCACTACGATGATTTAAACGTCGTTTATACTAAACGCGTCGTTTATACGCGTCACGATTTAATCTGAAGTGACGTAAAACGAACGAGACGCTTCTGAAGAAATAACAAAGAAATAAATGACATTGTTATTAAATAAATAAGCTTAAACAAACAAGATAAACAATAATGTGGTTTAAGTATTTCAATAATAAAACGATTATCAAGCAATCAGAAAGTATTACATACCAATATTACATACCATTTACGTTTAAAAATGCATCATTTATTAATTAATAATTTAAAATTAGATAAAAAAGATTTGAATCTACTGTCCATTTCAGTATTATCTGATCTAATAATATATACTGCTACTATTAAAAGAACACAAAGCAAAACGTATAAAATATTAATGAAATCGGATTTTTGAAAGAATCAATTTTCGATTCTTTCGAAAATTACAATTTTAACTAACCGTCATCTACCACATTCTGCTTAATCACAAACATATCTCTTACTATTATTATCTCTCCTTCACAGCTTACCATTATCCTAACTAAACTACTATCAATTTTCCTTATGTTAAATGGTCAGCTAAGTTTTGTGTTTTATTCATCTCTATTAACCAAAAAACGCCACTCACCAGTGCGCTTGCAACCACGCCTACTGCGATGAACCGTGACTGTCCTGTCGCTCGGTTGTCTTTGGTTTTACTTCCTCTTCCGGATGCTCGCGCTGGTCGCGGGGCTTGCCGGTGCCAAAGATGCTGGAGTTCCTCTCTGTCTGTACCGTCGTGTTGAGCGGCGCCTTCACTGTGCGCGGCAGTAGAGCGATCTTGGGACGCGCAGCAGCTGATGCTGCAAGAAAGTTGATTCATTATTTACGAGTAGTTAATCCAAGAGTTAATCAAGTTTTTGGTCAATTAAGTTTTTGATTGCTTTTAGTCAATTTAATTTTTGGTCAATTTAGTTTATGGTCAATTTAATATTTGTTCAATTTAGTTAAACGACTGGAATACAGTTTGAGAAGAAAGTGGCATTAGCCGTCTTATTTTTAAATGTCTTACAAAAGGGTGCAGCAAGTTCTGAGAAATATTCAACACCAGAAGGACTCAACTCTAAGACCTATCGGCTTTCAGTTCGGCATTCTACTGCCTTTATCAAAAATTAACATATAAGAGTCAAAAAATACAATTTCAAGTTTAACTCTACCAGGTGAGAGTTCTCGTAAATTCAAATCCGGTTGACTTCTATTATCACTATCCCTTCTTGAACGAGCATCATAAGTCCTTGGCCCCCCACCACCCCCCCCTCGCCCCCCTCCCTGAGTCCACCCCCCGTTATTCTGATACCCACCCCTCCCCATGCCCCCCGGGGGTCCCCCTTGGTACCCTCTCTCATCTCTATCGTACCCCCCACCTCTGCTGCCTCTGAAACCCCCTCCCCCGCGTTGATTACCATCGTTATGGTAACCACCGTCATGGCCGCCGCCATAACCGCCCCCTCCCCTGTTTCCATAATTCTCTCCCCCCCTCCCTCGCCCTCCTCCACCCCCTCGTGAACCGCCTACGCATTTAAACATAAATAAACTAAACGTAACACAAATTCAAAAAGTAATGCATTAAATTTCAATGTTTTTCAACAAGTTTAAAACAAACAAAAAAGTTCTACACTAATCTTTTAGATAACCAATTAAAGCTTTTATGAAATATTGCAAAAATTAAACAACATTAAACATGCTAATTATGAAGAAATAATTATTTAATATTTATATTGTATATAAAATTAATGGTTTCATCACAAAATCAATGAAATATCATATAAAATATAATACAACAAGAACTATATCGCGACACTATATATTACAAATATAGAACAAAAAATAAATCTAAGAAATATTGCTGACCATCATATCCACCCCTGCCCCCTCCCCTCCCTCCCCCACGCCCCCCCTGATCCTGACGACGCCCCTCAGCCACATCAACTCGTAGATATTTGTCCTCAAATAACTAATAACAGAAATATTCAAAAAACAACCATTCGTCCTTTAAATTAATCATTGAATTAATCATTGAACTAATCATCGAATTAATCATCGAATTAATCATCGAATTAATCATCGAATTAATCATCGAATTAATCATCGAATTAATCATTGAATTAATCATTTAATTAATCATTTCTTTTCACAGTATAAAAACTTCTATCACACATCATAAGCTAATAAACCGCTGCAAAAGAACAGTTATAGTATACGCTGCAAATGCTGTTCACAGCAAACTGCTTAATTCACAAGTTACAAATTCAATGTCATTATCTAAACATCATCTAACCTAACATCTTCACTACATGCAATTTTTTGTCTTTAATTTAACAAAATCGTTTAAAGTAATTTTAATTATATCATTTAATTCAAAAGGGATTATCACTAATCTGTAATAAGACATTAGCTTAAGTTCTCTATGCAGTGGTGATATGAAAGAAACAATTTTTTCACTCTCTATAAGAAAAAAAATTTCGGATATTTGATTAAACTTTTTCAAATCAAGTACTTACCGCTTTATCGTATGTTAGTGCTTCTCTCAGATTATCTTGATCAGCAAACTCAACATACGCAAATCCTTTTAAAAATACACATAATTCTAATTGTTGATACAAAATCTAAATATGCCACTAGTCTATAACTTACTATATCACTTTAAATAATACACTGTTGATCTATCTCTAAACATGCACAAATTACATAAAAAATAATAAATAAAATTACGAAGAAAAAAAGAATAAATTCAAAATTACATACGACACTGTATCAAATAAATGCGAATATCTTTCATATTTAAATACTAACTCTTGCTACAAAATTTACAATAAGATCACAAATGCTCAATAAAGCGTTAATATATAATAAAAATAATCAAACTTTCGATAACTTCAACAGTAACTTTAACTTATTAAAAGAAATTATAAAATCCTTAAATTGTTTTTATTTATATTCTAAATAATATAAAAATTGAAATAAATAAATGAACCTTTAAACCGATCCGTCTCTCTATCTCGTACAAGGCGAGCAGATTTTATCTAAATAAATTAATTAATTAATTAATGTAGATATTAATTAAAAGAAATTGAAAGCTTCATGTTTCTAACTGGTATTGTGAAATACTAAAAGCCGATGCTATTGTGAACGTCAATTTACTGTTTACTGATTTACTATTGAATTAATCAATCTGCTAATTTAGACAAATTAATGGATATACTATTTACTAATTGCAATTACTATATAGTAAATCCATTATACTTGTAATATTGTATGGATAAAAACACCCATACATTTTTGACATACATTTTATCTGACACAAATAACAACTTGTAAAAACTGATAATATACCAAATTCACTCTTTTCATTATTACATACAAGAAAATCTAAAATTAACACAAGATTTCACATTCAACTAAAAAACAGACTTTTTAAAACAAATCAAACTTACAGATAAATTCTTGAAAATTAGCTCAATATCTCCTTGTACAATTCCAGTAGGTAGATTGCCTACGTAGGCAGTGAAGGGTCCTTCCTCAGGTAAAGGCTTCTGTCCACTGCTCCCTCCGCCCCCCCGACCACCACCCCCCCTCCCCCCATCAGATCACATTATGTTAATAACTTTAAGTTTAATTCAATATTTGTAAAACATATATAATCGTATAATTTGCAAATTAAGAAACATGAATCATAATTATGCGTAAAGAAATAACTAAATAATAATAATAAACTCCAGTCAGTCATACTTAATAACAAATGTATTACAATAAAGTTAAAACTGTACATTGTATTAAGTATAAAGAATTGTATGAAGATCTAAATAGAGAGATCCTAGAGCATTTACTTATAAGTGTCTATTACGTTATATTAGTGAATCTGTTTAAAAATATTCAAAATTTCTCTATCATCTGGATTGAAGCGTTAAAACTACACAAAACTATATACGTCTCGCTCATAAACGTAAGCTCTAATTCAAACTATTAATATTTATCCCACAAATCATAAAAAAACCATCAAATTAAACACATCACGATCATAAAAACACGAAATTTCATCCCAATCCTCATCAAATCCTTTAATCTTACCCCAAACCAAACCATCTATAAAAATCAACTGTTAAAGTTACAAATAGATCAAATATATGTTCATTTTTTGAGGCAATATTTAATTTATACAACATCTAATCTCTCCGCACTTTATACAACACCGCAAAACAGCATGCGCCGGTTTTGACCATCTAAAAACATCTCATAAAAACTTAACATTATATTGAATAAAAAAATCACCGCCCCGTGTGACGGAGAGGGTCGAGGGGGCCACGCTGGGGGGGAGGGACTTACTTGCGATAATGTCCCCCGCCGCCGCCATAATGCGGGGGTCCACTTCCGTTGTCTGAATAGTTGGCCATATTTCTTTAGAAAAATAACGCATGCGCCTCAAAGCAATCAACTTCCGCCAGAACAAGGGGAAAAGACTGAAAAAACAGCATCGGTGTTTGAACGAAATCATACATGAAGATAACGAGATGATATATCTATCAAGATACATCATACATCCATCAAGACGGTATGATGATACATCCAACAAGACTATAAGATGATATATCCATCAAGACGATTAAAGATGAAACAGCCATCAAGACACAATGTCATGATACGTGCATCGCGACAATGAGATGATCCATCCATCAAGATAGATCGTACTTCCATCAAGACAGTAGGATGACGTATCTAATGCTTGTCCATCAAGTTACGTAATATCCATCAAGACAATGAGATAATACATCAAGATACATTGATCAATAATGCGAGTTATTATGTAATTTAAAAGCTGAAGCTAACACTGAGATCCAGTCTCTGGATTGCAAATCGAATTTTAAATTACAATTTTTAATCAGTTTTTGTATAATATTTTGTATAATTTTGTATAGAGAAGAATCAGTGCATGACAATTGATTAAGCTGACAAATTTTAATCAGTCAGGCTTCGTAATTGTAATCATATTTTGACTATATACTTAGTCCTGTCAAAAGATATTGTGTATTTTTCAATTACTCTTTCTTCACAACAATGACTTGACGTTTAATGATGTGTGGTATGTAACGCCAGGTTTTTTGGACAGGTTGACTTCTTTATTACAAAAAATATCAAAGTTATGTTATAACAATTTATAAGAATAAAGGTTGAGCAAATCAGAAAATTAAGCGGACACAGACAAATGTCTGTCGTGTCCATAAACATAATTTTAACTTAACACTATAATGTCCAATATACAGTAAAATTTAACAGTTATAAAATATTTCGGGAAAAATCTATTAATGTTTTTTAAAAGACAAAACCTGCTGTTTTAAGTAAATACTCAATATAAAATATATCGATCAATAAGAAGAATACTAAATAAGGGAATGTATTCAATAATTGAGAATAAAATCAGCTGTGAGAAATCTATACAACCGAAACAAAGAAATATATATAACACCTTAATCAATCAGTTAATAGAAATCAGTTAATTAATACATTAAAAATTAAGATACTTGAAAGTTAGAAAGATCAAATATACTATAGATGGTAAAATAGTAAAGCTAAAAAATGACTGATCATCTGTGTATATGAAATACACAATTTAATAAATCATAAATATAAAAATAAATGCAATGTTTGCGTTACATGTACTAATTTAAATATTGGAGCAAATAATGCAAAATATAATATAATATAAGCAAAATTAAATCATAGACTAATCAGACTTTATATGGTAATAATGTATGATGAAAACACATCGAGAATAATTTTAATTGTAAATGAGATAAGTTAGAAATGTTCAAATGGATAAAAGATGTTTGCAGGCAAGTGTCATTTATATATTAACGTACTGAAGGTTCCAGCATCGTGATAGACCAGTGATAGAACAAGACACAAGATATTATATATAAGTGCCTAGTCCAATCTTCAATCTCATTATAAGCATAACTAATGGGGCTTACTCCAAGCGGATCAAATCTTAAAATCGGATAAATAAATATTATCTAATTGGCAAACGATGTAGCTCTTCGTTTTCGAAACATAAATCCAAAAACAATTTAGTTACCATGGATAGTCAGACAATCAAACAGACAGATAGACAGATAGATAGGTGACAGACAAACTATTCCGTCACTTCGACGCGCCGTTCCGAGAATTTTGTCTCAGAATGGTATAGCCTAGTTAGGCTACAGTCTGCTAGGCTTAAGGTCGGTGGGTTTTGACCTTAATATTAGCTTAGAATGTCTATAGAGCCAGAGCGTCAATTCAATGCCTTACTATAATAGCACGTCTACAATGATACCATAAGCGCTCGTCGATTATAAGTCATTGGATTGTTAAGTTAAAAGGCTCGACGATGTATACGCTTTAGGTGTAAAGCCAAGCCTGTGAATAATTTTAGTTGTAGTCAAGTTGTAAATTTGCACAGTTGAGTATAATACAGATCGCAGGAACGTTGTATTTCGTTCGCTTGTAAATGCGATCACATTAATTAACACTTATCGATGACTACTTTAAAGTAACATTTCGTTGTTGTTTGTGCGTAATGTGGCAGTGTGCTGTAGTTTATGTAAGGACAGAATAGAAAAAAGTTTTGTCAATGGATCTACCTTGGCGTTTTCGTAATTATTTCCTTATCGTCCTAGCCATAGTGGTGTACAGGTGTGACTATGTGCATGCGCTTGTCAACACTACACGCCACAGTAAGTTATTTAGTCTATATTATATTACTCTATATTTAGTCTATATTATATTACTCTCACAGCGCTCGATAGTAGAAAAATGACACTGTACTTTATTTGGTGCATTTTTTAAGATTAGAATACACGCAGCAATTTCTGAAGGTTATCTTTTAAATTTTTAAAAGTGACTCAACGTAGAAATCACAAGTCAATAAAAATTACCAGAACAATTTCTTAAGTAAACCAAGTAAAGTAAGATGTGTAAACTTACAGAGATGCAAGAAGTAATTATAACTGTGGATCTATTGCAACTATTATCGATTAAAGGAGTGAATCCAGCCAAATGCTACAAAGATTCAATAAATTGTTTAGTAAGCAGCGACTTGTTATGTGTAAGGGGGGGGGGGGGAACAGTCGCATCGCTCCTCTTCAAAGTGTTATATTTCAGCATATTTTTCAATAAGCCATTGAATATTTTGTATTTTTTGGGCATGCCTTCCAATCCATGTTTTGCTCCAATTACGTTTATTCTTAATTTGATATCAGTGACGTCATTAGCTTTAGCGTATATCATGAGGTATGCCGCTGTGTGCAGTATGTGCACATGTAGTAGTTTAGTCTTTCTCTTTCTCTGGTTCTCTCGCTTATTCACTAGCATTCATTTGAACTAACTTTAGACAGACATGCACGATCTCAAAAATTAACATAAATTTATCATTTGTTGCCTTCATTTGGATGGAATCATATTACATAATAGATTGATTAAATTATAGTATTTCAAAGAATTATTCTTTCATTCTTGATATTATAACCTGTTGCACCTATTGATTCACAAAAAATGGTCGATTTATACAATTGTACAATTGATCTGTCGTATTGTGCAGCATTGGTATTGTCAGAGCTTTATATTGTTTTGATTGACTATAGTATTTCTAAGCATTATCTATATGTAATATAAATATTTTTCGCATTTGGACATTGTTATCTGACTGAAAAATACAACATTAACTGTATTGCAATGATCCCGCAGTAGTATTGCTAGTATTGACTTGATAAAAACGACTGCGCAATTAGGCCAGAGCAATGCAATGCTGCTTGGGAGATAGGCAGCCAATATACATAATATGTTTGTTATATTGTGATTGGCTTGGGACTTGTGTAATTACGATACACATCCTGCGTGTATGCGTGTGAAATTGTCTTGATATTAAATTTGTACAATGCATTTATTATTGTGGACCTAATTTCAGTAGTAAACCAGCGATCATGGTTGGCTTGCTCTAATTACAAGGACATATAGATTTATGTTCTAAATTAATTTTTATTAATTGAAAGATTGCTTGGATATTGCTTGTGAATGTTATGGTTAAGATTTAGTTGAAATCTAAAGTAAAAAAATTTGTTCATTTACAAGTTAGATATTATTTTGTCATTTTATTCTGATTAATATTGATTGTTTAGTATGTTATTTTTCGTTATGATTTTATTTATTTCTTCTTTTATTTTCGTTTTTTTTTCATGATGATATTGTATTGATTTGGTTGATTTGCTATGCTTTCAAGGAATAAAAGAAGAAAATGAATATAAATTCTGTGATTTTATAGTCATTGTATTCAAAAATTCAAAATAAGTTTACTAATTTAAACTTTACTACAAGTTGTATCATACAATTTTAAAAGATCTTATAGGATTGAATATTATGCTAAGAATCTTTGAAAAAGAAACGTATTTGTAACCAAGTCTAGGTGTAGTCCTACTTATAATATTATGTATATCTGTGCTTAAGTTGAGTAATTCTTAGTAAAAGCTAATGCATATAGAAAGAAGCTTATGCATATATTGTTCATGATTAATTGTAAACTGTACAAAATTGTAATTTAATGTACATAAATTACTAGTATTCATTGTATTGTCAGTATAGTGATTCACTGTTCAAAGCTGATTCATTTATTTTGACTACAAAATATGGTATTAAGTTCTTATTTATATTCAATTCATATTAAATGCTACAATCATTTTACGTTGACCAGTAATAGTCTTTCTGGCGTTATTTCCATTAATACTTGATTTGTTTGTTTATTGCCATAAGAGTTGAAGAAAGGTTATTTAAACAAATCAGAAATGAATATATTTATAGAATTTGTTTTCATTTTCAATATATATCTTTAGCTAATTTCTACAGTTGTGTCCGCAATTCTTTTGTGACCAAGTTAACCCGGTAGTCGACGGTACAATTACATATGTATCTATGAGTGTAGGACATTTCCCCCCCCCCCGGACAATTCCTCCCCTTT
>JAQIXG010003669.1:0-14327 GCA_034700105.1 Oconnorella tubifera | reverse complement strand
CTGGGGATGGGTGGGTGGGGTCCTTGAAAACGTTACGAAACGTTGCAGGGTGGGTGGGTCAAAAAAGGCCATTTCTAGCATTACGTAATTATGCAATGGCCCCTTGTGTACATTCGAGTGCAATGTGCCTTTCGTTACTTTCTTCACATCATGTACTGTTTGACTAATTTGTATTGTGTTGCTTTTAATGAAATAAATGAATAAATTCCGAGTCAAGTGCTATAACTTCTTGATGCCAGAATTAATAAATATATTTTATCCAGGGTGCAAGACATGCATTTGCTGAGAGTGCAGGAAAGAATCAAGCCAATCCTACGGGCATTCTACTGTGTGCAGCTAATATGCTGCTTCATCTCAATCTTGAGAAACACGCAACGATGATTCGTTCAGCTGTTGAGAAAACTATCAAGAGCGGAAAGGTTGGATTTGTGTTGTATAATAGGCTGTTTTACTGTTGTGTTATGTCGCGTCAGAATCAAATGGTTATTGTATGCGTAATTAATGATATAATATCAATATTGAATTATATAATATCGCCACATGGCTAAGGAAAAGATGATATCAATATTATGAACTGCACTTGTTGTTGCAGAAATGTAAGGAGAGTGATTGTTTTTTAATGTAATGCATTCTTTGTTCCTTGTTTCTTGTTTGTGATTGATGAAACAGACATGCATCATGTTATATGATATGTTGTCATTATGCAATTGAATATTTTTTATACTCATTCGATGTTTGGCACCCTACAAATAAAGAAATTCTCTGAAATACTTGTAGTCATACTTGCAGGGCCGCTGAGAGGCAAACTGGGCCCTGGGGTTGTAAATGTTGTCCGCCTCCCCCCCCCCCACAATGTAAATCCCTGCATTATTGCCATTCCACAGACAATTGGACAAACAAGTTACAATTATTTTCAATTATTATTTTTGGCAATTACTTTCACTAATATATCCTGATTATTGGAGTCTACAAGTGTTAAAATTGGTAACATATGATATGCCCGATTGTCAATTGAAGTGTTAAAGTGTAATAAACTGAATATGCATAATACGTTCAAAGTTCACAGTTAAGTTCAGTGTTCACTAATCACTGTAGAAAAGCTTTACACGCTTTTTGTAAAGCAAATTTTTCTATTACTTTCACAAAGCTTACTTCCCTTGCCAACTCACTCTTAATACTCAATGTTCCCAAGTCTGTCAGTCTACACCGGAGCATTGTGCTACGCTGGAATTTCTTGATGCGAGTCAGCTTGCTGAAGCTGCGTTCAGCCGATGCAATAGTTACAGGTACTGTACAAAATATGCGGAGAGCTGTTACAATATTGCAAAAGACATCTTCTAGATTGAAACTTGCAAGTTTATTTAGTAACATCACTGGAGAAAGTGGTTCAGAACCTAAATTTGATTCATGAATAGTTTTCAGATTGAGTACTTCTTCAGTATGATCTGTTGCAAACACGTCACTATGATATTTGTCAGCAAAACTTGTGCACTGATCCTGCAACTCCACTTCCGTGTGCTGCAAGTACTGCCATAAGAAACTGAATACTGTATTGATTTCATGTGCAGCATTGAATCGTCGAGTTAGTCCACTAATCACTGAGTCGAAAATAACATTAAATACCGTTTGTTTGAAGGCATTTTCTGCAGTGTCGTCATTTGTCTCAATGGTTTCAGCTGATGACTGGCTAGTGACACTAGAAGTCTCATCAGCAAATCTTCTCATTTTTATAGGGCGATGTGCCGCAAATTCAGCAGGAATTCCTATAATTCTGACCAAAAAACCAAAAGCTGACAATTTTCGCACTCCCTCTGATGCGCTCGCCACATTGGCATCATGCTCTCATCGCTTCTGAGCGCCTGATTTGTATTAATTATAAGACATGTTATACAGATTGACGGTATTGACATGTTTGATGCTGCACAAAGTAAATCGTGATGAGATGATGAATGACAACGACGAAATTTTACAAAGCTGTATTACTAAAATAAAAAAAGCTAACCATTTAAATCCATTTCGTATCAAATTTAATTCGTATACAACTTTTACGCCTAGGAATAAGACATTCAAAAATACAGCAAAAGAAAAATACAGCAAAAAATACAGCAATAGTAAAAAAATAGTAAGATTTTTTTTTAAATTTGTCATCGCCGGGCCCCCACCGCCGGGCCCCGGGGTTGCAACCCCGGCAACCCCGCTCTCTCGTCATGGCTGCATACTTGTTCAAACTAACTTCCTGTATATTGTAAAAACTGTCTTTAACTGTTGTACTGTCATTCAAAATATAATAAAGTGAAATTGGAATATTTTAAATAAGTATTAGTATCTTTCTACTAGTGGCAAAAGCTATGAGGGTTAATTATTGTTTTTATAGTAAAATAGTTTGTGAACCAGATTAGAAGTCTCATGCTTTTAAAGTACTATATGAAATATTGTCTTCAGTTGCTCTTAATGAAACAAGCGCTATTTAAAGCTAAAATAGAATAAGTTTAACACATTTTTGATTTGATAACAAAAATGTATCCCGCATCACATTTTACTTTCAAAGTAATTTATAATTTATTAGAATCTCTATCACACTTTTGTTTATATTTGTTTTCATAACTTATTTATTGTTCTTGCTGTGTAGGTGCGTACGCCTGATCTCGGTGGCTATGGAACACGCTCTGACTTCACTATAGATGTCATCAAGCAATTGCGTTAGCCATAATTCTAACCCTAATTCCCTTCCAAGAGATTTCCTTTTCTATGCTTTATTCTTAAATGCCATTTTTAAATTATTGAATCAATTCTGAATCTCATCTTTCCCTTTGATTCTTTTACTCATTCTGTGTTGTTTGTCATAAAGTGCAGAGTTGTTTTAAAATTGTAAATTATTCATTTAAAATTATCTGATAATTAATATATGTTTTTAAATTGCAATAGTTATTTATGATAGTAATTATCTCCAATTCACCCTAATCAATCTATCAATTGCAATTTTTTATCATCAATTTCTATCAATTATAAATTGCAATAAATTATAAATGATTGTATGTTGCATGATGCAGTTATTATATCTAATATTTGTCACTAAATAGTGTTTTCTGTGCTAATGTGACTTTCTACTATATAGCAAATAAAATTAAATAGGCAACTGAATTCAAAATTGTGTCAATGTCTATGGTAATTTGATAGTTGATAATTTTTCATGATATTGAGATGGACATTAGTTGATTAAATGGTTGTAGCTGATAGTTAATTATTGAATGAAATGCTATATCATCATTCCTGTTAATAATAGATTAACATAGCGTTGCAAGTGAATATAGTTAATAGTAATATCAGATAGTGAAAATAAGTTGAGATTTTAGCAAGTTCAGTTTAAGAAATTGATTTTTGTGTTAATTGATTTTATTTATCTTAATGTATTTAACAAAATTGATATCTAGATTGAGAGTCTTATTGCTATTTTGCAGTGTTGTAATAGTTTTGCTATGTTGCAGTTTGTCTATTTTCTTATGAGAGAAACTTGCCCATGTTAATGAAGATTCTTGCCATATTCATTCACTGTACATTCTTTATTTGTACTCAAAGTATTTGTGTATATTTCTATAATAATTCACTCATCCATAAACGCAACTTAAAAATGTTACATTTATGCTATTTAAGCACAAATTTATTTACAATAATTAGCGGAGAATAATTTCTGAGATACAGTTATGGGTTAATATGTTAGTATTTTAGACTATATTTACTAAAGTGCACGTAATCTATATTGTTTAGATTACGTTGTATCAGTTATAACTGAATGTAATCAAATAATATCATAACAATATTTTAATATTTGATTTTGATTTAGTCATTCGTTTACAGTTCATTGCTTACTGAACTAGATAGTAATTTTTTCGTTTTATTGACAATGGTTGTACTTGTTTATATAGTAACTTAATCAAGCGAGCGTATAGTTTGATTACTCCGGATATCCATGCGGGATGATCTAAATCAAGTACCATTGAGACTGCCTTGTTTCAAAACTAAATGTTAAATGCACAAATAAAAAAAGCACATTTATTGCAAACAAACTTGCTATATTTTGATAAATCTTATATATTATTGAATCAGTGGATACTAACTTATAATTCACGCGAATACATTTTCATCGATAAGTGAGTTTCTTAACGTTTTAAAAGTTCTACGACATTATCAAGAACTTTTTTGAATTGCTAACAATTTATATATCCTTGTATACAATGTATTGTGTATGTTTTAGACACGCAAGTATATTTGATTACCATTTCTACAGTTTTTGTTTTGTGACGTAAATTAATTGCAATTTTTATACGAGTACAATATTAAATCATCTCAATGTAAACAATTTTGGCTAAAAAAGTAGATTTATTATTTTATTAATGTGCTTTTACTATATATTTTGATATTCCTCAGATGTATTTTGCTTATTTTATATATTGGATTGTTTGTGTTCCATTTTGTATAATAAACAATGTTATAATATAATATACCTTGTATTAATAATATTGCAATAATATCATTTAACAACATTTTATTCATCTTATATTAATAACGCAGTCATATATTTTATTTGGTTATTATACGTTAAATGTAAAAAGAAATAAATCGTCATTTAACTCTTGGTTGGCTTTTGGATGTTTAAAATTTCATGTACAGAGGTCATTTATTTTTAAATGATCAAATTTGAAGGAAGCACCAAATAAAGTAAATACGCGTATTTTCATTATAAGAATAATCGCTTACACTTAGGTAGTGTCTGGATTCAAGACAAAGTATTCGAGTACAGAAGGTCGGAAAGCTGTCAAAAAATTGAACACTTTGATATTTAAAGATGTGATAAACAATGAACCAAGCCAGCACTCGAAACTGGGAACTGTTGGCTTCGAGTAAGTTTCACTTCTGTTTTACCATCGAGGAACGATATCGCGGACGTCTCTCAGTATCAGGAAAGACCAGACATGCTTCTACCAAGCAGTGAGGACAAACCATCAACTGAGAGCCATTTATCCGGAAATCAAAGTCATCTTGTTAGAACAACTTTTGTCTGCAATATGCCTGATGGACCACTTTTAAATGCAGCAATATGATGGATGCACCACTAATAATATATAGTAGACGGATTGGGACGAAAACTTTAGGGAGGGAACGCCAAAGTAAAATTTGACAGACCTCTACAGTAACTTTACATTTTTAACTAACTTTTAATTTTGTACCAATAGGTTATTTATCAACGACATTTTGACACTGGGTTCATAGTAAAATATCAGCAATTGCTACATTTTATTTTGTTTATCGACAAAAAAAAGAACAACTTTGTTAGTAATTACATGTTTGAATCAACTAGAAAGCATTGCAATCTTAATTACGATATCTTTGGTCAAATGACGTCATTTTCAGCTCCGCAGTAAATTCAGTGCTTCGTTTTGATTGGACAGAAATTAGAAAATGTATTTTGTTTTTTAAATCCTGTCATCTAGCGATCAAATATTGAAATATTATTACTAATTTTTCTACATTTTATTTAAAAAAGTCATAATAACCAAAATTTAATTCAAATTTTATAATCGAACAGTAATTGCATAACATTTACCAAGTTTTTAGAATAAATTTATAACATTTTAACGCCTATTTAAGAAATTCGTTATTCTGTTAAAATATAAGAACGATTACGACAAATTCTTTCAAGATGTGTTGTGGCTGAAAGGTTTGAGTCAATTGATTAATCTTCAGACGAACCGAAGACGTAGGATCGAACCCCGGTAATGGCGCATATTGAACTCCTGTCCGCAGTTGAGGACTATTCAACATGAAAATGTTGTATATTGAACTCCTGCCTAGTCTGCAGTTGACATCTATGTAACCTTTAAAGGCAGAGAACCACGTCGATGGCTACAAACATATCTTTTTATTTCATTTTTTAATTAGTACGAATATTAGAGGAAAGAACAGTTAATATGAATGTGATGTGATTTCATACCGTCTTGATTTTTTTTAAATCCATTAAGTAAGATTCCATTGACCAAGCCCAAGTGGCTTTCTATTATTTCAAACGTTATGTTTGTAAATTTTGAAGAATATTTGATAAAAAGTTACTACTGATTGTCGTTTATAAGTAAATCATCGCAAACTTTAATTCATTATCATTAACTTTTGCAATTAATCAGCAATACGACATCTATCTTGATTATTTAAATATGGTGTCGGAACTGGTCTCAACGTTTTAACTATGGTGTCGGAACTGGTCTCAACATTTTTAAACATTTCATTTTACAAATTTGAAATATTTGTAATATGAAATAGAGATGATCTTGTAGATTTAATATCTATTAAAACAAAGTCGAGACCACAATATAACAGTCAAGAACTATACAAATTCTTTATTTTATCTCATACAATAAACAAGTTCAACTTCTTGACTTAATCATACGCATTTGTTATGAAATTCTACAGCTATTAATATACATTAAAACGGCAACAGACCGATCTTGTGCAACAAACAAAAAGTAACCTTTCTTTTTTAATGCGAAAACGCTTCTTTCGTGAAGAAAAATTATTTACTTTTTAAAGTAAAGATATTTATAGAATAAATACCTAATTCACAGTCAGTTAGACATAACTATCAAACGCACAATATGTTAAAATGCTTTTTGCTGCTGTTTTAAGCGGATTCACAAAAATAACAATGTATTTTAAAAGTTTGAAGTTCATCTCTTCATAGTTATCTGTGTAAATGTCACGTAACAACAAATTAATATTTCTTGAATGAGTTTGAATTTAAATATATAGAAATCTACGTTAATGCATAAATAACTGTATTTTAATGTTCTGCAATCAGATAGTAAACTGAAACCGGGTGTAGTTAGACTCAACAGAAGATCTTGAGAGGCCGAGGAAAGGGAGTGCAAAAGGAAGGCCTAATGAGACCAGCAGAAATTATATTTTCAGGGAAATATAATTAAATATATTATAAGAATTTAAGAATATGCTAGTAGTTCAATAAATAGATACAAATGTAAGTAATATAAAGTGTTTTAGTTGCGAATAGCCACTATATCAAAAATTAAACAGTTGATAAATTACAAAAATATTAGAGAAAATATGAATCGAAAAATAAAACAATACATGCTATGCAATTATTTTTCACAGATATTGCCAGGTTTATTAAAAGACTAAGTTGATTAAGTAATTTTTAAAATTAGAAACTGTATTTAATAAGATTACTTGAAGTTTAAATCTTGAATTAAAAATGATGAAAGGATAAATTAAGATCGTTATTAAGAATCAAACAGGAAATTTTATGAAAAATAAAATAGTCTTCTATAAACATCAAAGAAAACTACAATAAATTCCTTAATTATAAAATCTGTTATTAAATAAAACCTTCATATACTTTTAATACGCTTATTTCACTTAAGTAACTTTTATTATAACATTCTATACAGTATTGTCGCGTCAAATATTGATTAAATCAATTATTAAGAAAGAAATATAAACAATTTAACATCAAAAGATAAAAGAAATGTACTTCAAATAAAGGCAAATGATTATAGTGCAAAATAATCTTACTCAAATTTTATCATTGTACATTAATTAATCATAATTAAGCCAACAATGTTCAAAATCACATAGCATCCAGCTTAACCCTAACCCTTTTAACGACAAAAAATTTAGATGCCTAATTACAGCTTCATATACAATCCAAAAATAGAATCGAAAGCAAGAACTAAAAGCAACGACTTTTAAATCCACCTTGCTAACTACAACATTGATATAATATGATGAAAAATCAAACAGCATTCAAATCATAAACACTCAATTTAAAACCTGCATTCGTTCATCCAATCATCACATTCCTCTTTAATCAACCAACCAATCCCAGAATTCGCCTCAAACATGCCCCGAGATCTAAACCTATATATCATTCCTATTTCTACGAATCATTGCGGATATTAATCAGTGAAAATTCGCCCCGGATGACGGCGTTTCTTTCGTATTACGACCAATCTTTGGCCGACGTTTAACAGAGTTTGTAACAACATTACTCTGTGGCGCGCCTACCACAATTCTACCGCCTTCATCCCCGTCATTTCTGATCATCGAAGCGCGTGACTTCACCGGTTTCGTACTGACGGTGACCGACGGTTGAGCAACTGACGGTGGGGGGGTTAGACGCAACATGTCGGGGTGTGTCGTGGTGTCATCAGAGGGTAAGCGGGGATCGGACAGCCTAGGAGGGGACGGGGGAAGTGAATCGACGAGGGTGGAGAGAAGTAAATCT
Organism: Oconnorella tubifera; assembly: GCA_034700105.1. NCBI lineage: Eukaryota > Metazoa > Annelida > Clitellata > Enchytraeida > Enchytraeidae > Oconnorella > Oconnorella tubifera. Next base: position 6,037 of record JAQIXG010003669.1, on the reverse strand, counting down.
TGCACGAAAAGCGAACGCGTTGCTTGATCGGATTCGAGAATCTCGCGTTCAGATTCTGATTGGCTAGATTTTTCTAACCTATCACAGAGAAGGAAATTTTAGACATTATTCGGTTAGTGAATGAAAAAAAAATGTGTACTGGTTGGATTAATTTTGTTATATGGTTTAAAACCGAATTAAAAACAACTTTATAGAATAGAACAGAGTAAAAATAGCAATTATATATTATATACAGTATATACAATATATATGTTCAATACACATATATGTTCAGCATATATACACATTTAATATTCATAATAATAAAACTGGAACTAAACACAAGAGTATTAAACGCAAATCAATAAATTAAACAAAACAGCAACAATACCTAGACAACAAAAATGCCGACTTCTGCCGACCGCTACTTGATGCAGCGCCGGTCTGTGACGCAGTAGCGCCAGCAGACGACGCGCTCTCTATAACCTTAGCTGTTACGGATGACTGAGGAAACGTTATCGTTGCGGTTGATCTGAAAGTTTCCGCTTGATTAAGCAGATGACGATCAACTTGGTGTCTATATAAGAAAATATTAACACTGTGTAACTAAAATGTGAATGCTAAAAGTTTAACGTCATGGATTATCATTTATTAACGATGTCTCAAACGTCGCTGTCAAAGTAAGCATCTTACTAAAAGGAACTTACTAAATTTAAACGCCTTATTAAAGGGTGCAACAAGTTAAAGAAATAGTGAGCTTTCTTAGATTCTAATATAATTTAAAAAAGAAAACCTAATATTCGAATTATATACTTAAAAATATTCCTGTATTTTTAATATTAAATATTTCTTCAAATGTTTAAATTTGATTCAAATATGATTTAAATTCAAAACAGCACTAACAAGAAATTAAATACTATGCAAAACTGTAATAAAACTCCATCAAGTGAAACATTTAAAAATAAACTCAATCACAAAAAGAGATACATTTTAGCTACATTTTCACCAGCTTAATTTTAACTTATTGCCTTCGAGACAATTAGTGAGAATCAAAGAGAATGATAATCTAACAGCTGCATATACCTAGTAGACTGCAGCTGCAGCTCCAGCTGCTGCAGCTGTGATGTGATCGTCTGAGCTGCTGCTGTGTTTCTACGCGCAGTTGTCAAATGTGATAACAACTCTATAAACAGAAAAAGATAAGATTTATGCATATAATTACTTACAAAAAGATAGGATACTATTGATAAATTACATAAAAAGATTACTATACTATTTTCATATATTTTTTTAATTAATGAATCATATAATGTTATATTCTAATACGCTCAACGAATGAGATCTATTATATAGAGAAAAAGCTAAGATACTATTTATATAATTACCCACAAAAATAAAGAATACTTTTTATATAATTACATTAAAACATACGATACTATTGATATAATTATATACAAAGAAATATCGTACTATTTATAAAATTTATAGAAAACAGATTATAACCATTTAACTTAATATTTTCGTAGTCTTAGCCTACATATGTCATTTGTATCAACAAAAAACACGACTAATACAATACAAATTCTATTACATACCGTTTCGTAAAATTGTTTTGAAATCTATTGTTTAACGTCAAGTTGTATTACATAGCCTTTAGCACAACAGTGCATTTAATAGCAGAAAATGATTCATTTCTATAACATCAGTCGGTACTGGACAAAGTTATTTATCTGGCTTGCAGAGTTTAAGCGAAAAGCCATTCATTTCACTGAGACTACAATCAACAAATTACCTTCGAGATTCTAAGTCTATACAATTTGAACTGAATGAAAGAAAAATCTTTTCCATTTAAACACTTAAACTGACCTGCGATAGGATCCATTCCGTCTCTGTCTCTATCCACTGTTCCGCGAGTTCTGTCCATAGGTGGCGCGATATTTAGAGATGATCCGGGGGACTGAGACGATGATGTTCCGGGATTAGAACGTCGTGAACGCGATGAACCAACTGTTCTACCGTGATGCGGCATTTTTCTAACAGCACGCATGCCTGCTAGCTGAGCATCGTACTGAGTCAGCGATTAAAGATGATAAAAGTTTAGTTATAAGAATCCAACAAAAGCTTGTGGTAAAATGGACATATCTGTATGATATACTATATTATGCTTTATATTCATGATTATAAATTTTAATTGAAATTAGAACTGTTGAAATTAAAACAAAACAATCTGATTTCTTAATTCCGATTAGGATTAGGACAAAGCAATAATAGGTAGATAAAATATTGATAAAGTCATGTGGTAGATCAAAAGTCTCAAGATGAATTGTAGCGCAGACATATCTATCTAAATTTATATATATGTAAAAATATATAATGTCGATTTCAAAATTTCTTTGGTTCCAGTCCCATTTGTCTTCTAAAATTCCCTTGAATTGCTGCACCCTTAGTTACAATGCTAAAGCTATATACTACTTACTGGATCACAAATAGACTTTCATATCAGTTAATACAATTCATACAATTCAAGTCAAAACAATGCAAATTTATACATCCCTGTAAACACACACTGATCTCTATCTCTTAGCGATTAGTGATCCACATACAATATTATTAAAACATGAAAAAGACCATAGCAATTACATCTATTGCATTCAACTATTGCATCACCTAAACTTAATAACATCATGCTACTAAAACATAAAATCACACGTAGCCAGTTAAGAACACATTTACACACAAGTACTAAATCTATTCATACATAGTCTTCCTAAAATCAACCATTAGAGATGAAATTAGCCATGTGTAATTTAACCCAATTAAGAAATCAGTACACATCTATTAAATCTATTTCAGGCTCCCTGAAAGAGGACATTATTGCATTAAGTTTTTTTCTAAATTCCGTCTAACAAAAAGGATATGAGCTCAGTAGGTGTACGATGTTCCAGCATGAGATGAGCCGCCAAGTCATCCATCAACTGATTCTGATCACCACCTGAATAGCTGGCACAGATTGGGCAAACCTTTTCAAATAAAACACGAAATAAAATAAATACGCTTATCTAAAAACAAACACTAAGACTTTGAATTTAGACTTCTGTATTTGTATAGAAATCCTGGCAATTCTACTCAGAGAGTCTATTCATAAATGGAAGTTACTGATTGATCAGATAATTATTTAACATATATGCAATGTTTGATTCTAGTTGATAAATATTAAATGTTAAAACATTTAACAAGAGTAGAAATTTATATTCATATTATAAAATTTTGACTCGTTAAACTTTCATAATTCAGCTAATCAAATAAATCATCAACTAAATTTAGCAAGATTTACTGAAAACTTGACTCATATAAACTAAGATTAGCTCATAATTTGCGTAGTGATATCACGTACCACTTCACTGGCCGAGTCTGAGTGTTCAATACCGACGTGTTCTTGTAGATGTGACTCGGTGAAACCTAACTTGCCACAAATGGGACAAGTGTACGAGTGATGCTGGTGCTCCATACCCAGTGCATCGCCACCATGAAATAACTCTACAGCAAAATAAAACGATTCTTTAAAGATACTTTATGAAAACATCCAAATGATATAAACGCACAATACCCCTCAAAAAATGACCCCAAATACATTAAAAAGACAAAACGACCCAAAAACGTTAAACTGACAAAACGACACCGAATACATTAACCTTACAATAAGGCCCTGTGTGTTCATTTAATAACACTAACCCTTACTTACCATAAAGTTAACCATAACCCTAATACTAACCCTAACTTCAATACCAACTCTAACCAGAACCCTAACCCCAAAAAAGACTATTAATAGTCAGGCAGATTTGTCAGGGCTGTTTCGACAAGTCACAAAACACGCGCATGTAGTTTATCAACTCGATTATAATATTTATATTATTGTCATTATTTCACGATCAAATCCACTATATGAAACTAAATTATGAATGTATTTCGAAAAACATCTATGAAATACTGACATTTATAAAATATTCTATTATAAAAAATTCAGAAAAGGATAATATTGAATTAAAACTGAATACAATACCGTAATCGGCTCTAGTAAGAATGCACTGCATAGGATGATCTGCTGAATGCCTTGTTGAAGTGGCATCAGCCGCGTGGCATACGGCACAAAGGTCATAGTCATAACAAACGAGGCACTTGTAACGATTGCCAGTGAAGTTGCCTTTCTGACAGGAATCGCAACTTACTCCTGAAATCAAAGTAGATATTTCAAAGCTTGAGCTTTACATTAAAACTGCAGTTTTATTATATATTTTGTAAATATTTTTCTGTATATTTCGTATAATCATTGTATATTTTGTAAACTTGTAGCTTGCTTACTTAGATCTAGTATTAAATTATATTCCATGTTCAATTATTGTGTAAAGTCTATAAGTATAAAATCTGAAATACTCTTTAATAATGTACCGTGGATTGGATAAAAATCAATCCGATACAAACTATCAACAAATGTGAATGTCTCACAATATCTAAGATAAATGATCACAATTTGTATGGATTAAGAATAATTTGCAATAATACCGCTTCTTAAATACACAATTTCTTAAATCCATACTGTTGTAATTAAACAAATACGCAGAATGTGGAAAATCACTATTATTGTGAGAAATATCCACTTTTTACTCTTAAGAAAACAATTAATAAGAGACAATAAGGAGATAATATTTTACTGAGAACATGATAGTACTTGATAACATTCTATCTTTAACCCTCATCTCTGAAAAAGTCGGGATAAAATAAGCGCATACAAAATGCGATATACGATATATCAATAACATTCATCAAATATTTATTATCAATACTCTGTTAAATAATTTTCAAATTGTCCGGTTTCATCGTGCATAATTTTCAATCATTCAAAATAGAAAGCCAATAAAATATAACATTTAAAAGATCCGTGTTAATTTGTATATTCATTTATGTAGAATCAATTGATTAAAGACCAGTTACATAATTCATGGCTTTACTGCATAATTTACAAACACAAAACAATCTTGAAATGATGTAACGTTACATTTTATCCGGACCCGGTCATAAATTAAGCACAACCGCTTTTCATTCAGCACCATCTTTTATCGACTTTCCGTGAACCTTCTAATTACATTTAAACATTTCAAAAATTATAAAGATTACTTATAAATACATCAAATCTTCCCCCGTCAGTCCCCCTTCCTAAAAATCTCCCCCATACTTATAATATTTATCAGATTATTTAATTACTAATATTATAAAGTAAACAAGTAAACAACACAATATAAATTATATAATTTAAGCTTATTAAATATAAGCCTAACCTTCGTGACGGGACATGTCTGCCTGACCGGAAGTGGGGGACTGGGGGGGATCAGCTGAGAGGGACTGACCGGAAGTACTTTGTTTGCCTAATTAATAAACGAAGGAAATATTTATTGCGACTTTTTCGTTACTTGACAATATTTTATGCTTATATTACGCAGCCAGAGTTTGATGCGGAATAGTTTCGGATAAAAAAATATAGTTCTAAAGATTCTGACGATCTTTTTTATTATCAGTCTACCATTAATATCGTTACGTTATCTTACCACCAGGGGCGGACTGGCTTGGTGATAGACTGAGGGATACCACAGTGGGTCTCCTCACCCTGAGGGCGCCATGGGCCCCTGTAGAAAAAATGAAAACAAAAGAAAAAAATTTGGACGGTAAATATGCGAATTTTAACCATTTGGGATCAGGCAAAAACTAGAAATTGTAATAAATAGAAAATGCGTACTAGGGGAGGGTTGTGTATATCTTTTCAGCTGGTTATATTTTGTTGGACCCCAACAGTTCCAGATTTGATTCATATGAATGCTCACTATTTGCTAACTGCCGTACCCTTTCATATAACATAGCAATCGATGAAGTTAAACTTCGATTTAGAATTAATCAGTGGTGCCGCCAGACTATAAATATTAGCAGGTCAGCCTAGGTCGGATGACTTATAAGGCAGGTCAGATCCAAATCCTATAGATGTAATTAAATTGAGCTAAATTGATATCAA
>JAQIXG010003668.1:0-14328 GCA_034700105.1 Oconnorella tubifera | reverse complement strand
ACTACTACTCTAACTACTACTCATACAACTACTCCTACAACTACTCAAACTAATACTCCTACAACTACTCCAACAACAACTCCCACAACTACTCCAACTACTACTTCAACTACTACTGCTACAACTACTCTTACAACTTCTACAATAGCAACTACTCCAACAACCACTTCAATTAGTAATCCAACTAGCAGTCCTACAACTACTCCAACAACTACTTCACATGCCACTCCCACTACTCTCACTACTACAGCAACTCCCACTACTACAACGACACCAACTACTACTCTAACAACTACACATACAACTACTCCTGCAACTACTCGAACAAAAACTTTAACTAGTACTCAAACTACCAGTCCAACAACTACTCCTACAACTACTCCATCAACCACTTCAATTAGTACTCCAACTACCAGTCCTATAACTACTTCAACAACTACTCCAACAACCACTTCAACTAGTATTCTAACTATCAGTCCTACAACTACTTCAACAACTACTCAAACAACCACTTCAACTAGTACTCCAACTACCAGTCATACAACTACTCCAACAACTACTCCAATAACCACTTCAATTAGTACTCCAACTACAAATCCAACAACTACTCCAACAACTACTTCAACAACCACTTCAACTAATACTCCAACTACCAGTCCTACAACTACTCCAACAACTATTCCAACAACCACTTTAACTAGTACTCTAACTACCAGTCCTACAACTCCAACAACTACTCCAACAACTATTCCAACTTCTTCAACTACTACTCCCACTACAACTCCCACTACAACTCCTACAATTACGCCAACAACTATTACACCAACTACTCTTACTACTACTACAACTGCTACTGCTACAATGACATCTACTACTACTCTAACTACTACCCCTACAACTACTACCAAAACAACTTCAACTACTACTCCAACTACTACTCTAGCAACTACTCCTACAACTACTCCAACTACTACTTCAATTATCACTCTTACAGCTACACCAACTACCACTCCCACTACAACGCCTACAACTATTCCAACAAGCACTCCTATATCTACTCTAACTACTACTCCAAATATCACTCATTCAATTACACCAACAACTACCGCTTTCACAAATACTCCAACTACTACGCCCACTACTACTCCAACTACACCTATAATTACCACTGTTAAAACTACTCCAACGACTGATTCAACTACAATTCCCAAGACCACGACCACTCCCACTATTTCTCAAACTACCACTCCAACTAGTTCAAGTAGTGCTCATACAACTACCCCGACAACTTCAACCATTGCTGCAACTAACACTGCAACTATTATTACTCCTACTACTTCAACTAATAATTTCAGTACTTTAATAACAACTTTAACAATCTCCCAAATTGCTACTACAGCTAATACTCCAACTACAACTCATCCAAATGCTCAAAATACTGCTATGACAACTTCTCCTATAACAAGTCTAACCACCAATTATACAGCTACTCCCACTACATCTTCAACAATTACTCCCACTTCTGCAACAATAATATCAGCTTCTACTGCAACTTCCACTCCAACTTCCACTCCAACTTCTACTCCAACGTACACACTAAAGGCAAAGTCTACTTCTGCATCTGTCACATTTAAAGGTAAACCATTCAGTTTATAATAAAGAAATATAAGTATTTTTATTATGGAAAACGTTAAGTCATGCTTGACGAGTTAAGCATATAGAAATTCTTTGTATAAAATTCTTAATAGATATGCATTTCAACATTTTTAAGATGTTATTGATCGTTTTTTTGCAGATTATATCTATTTTTGTCACACTAGACAAAACTTAATGCACAATTTTTGAAGATTGAAAAAACTATAATGTTTAAGTTAACGAGGCACAGTATACACTGTATAAACCTATTAGAGTTAATGAATACCCCACAAGTTTTTCGCTTTTATATTCAATAAAAATCTATATAACAATTAAAATGTGTAAACCATTGTGTTATAATTTACTAGGTATTTCATGACCTAAAGTTTGTTGACTTGGTATATAGAAGTGTAATGCAAAAATATAAAAACATTATAATCAGCAGTAAACACAAATAAAATTTAGAGCGACTAAATGGTAGTTAAAATGTAAATTTCTATAACTCGGAAGTTGGAGTAGGCCTAATATTGCAAATAACAATTTTTTATTTAAAAATATGTTTTCTTCAGAAAAGGAAGGATAAGTATACGAAATTTGAAAGAAATTAAAATATTATTATGTACTAAAGAACAATTTATAAAATAAAAGAACACGTGACATAGATGAAGAGAAAGTGAGTGATTGTGTGGAAGAACATTTTATGCTATAAAATATAAAGAGAAATTTACATCATGGATACAGAACTGTTACATATTTTATAATCCTGATCAATTATGATCACGAGTTCAATGAAGTCAAAGAACTGAGAAGGTTCTTTTAAGTTATTTTCTTGTATATATTTGACACAAGCAGAAAAATCAAACATTTAAAACTGAAGAGAAGAAATATCCAAAACTGGTGAAGAATAAAAAGCATTGACAAATAAACGCAATATTTACAATAAATAAATTGAATCTGAAATTATTGACTATGAAAAAATACTCAAATACGAAAATCAATTGGAGAAACGTTGTATCATAGCATGATTCAATGTTAAAAATGGCAAGATGAGAATTTAAATATTTAAGACAATTCGATATTATATTGATATGTATCAGTTAATTATAAATCAGATAATTTATGAAAAAATTTAATATATCTTATCTAACCTGAGTGATAGCAACGTGATAAAAAACAAACAGGAACAATTTATTGACATCTTTTATTTGATTTGTAGGCAGCTCTATCTTCAATATATATCCTACTTTTGGTCCCGTGGCTGGTGAAACATTGATCGAGTTCAGAAATATCTCAACAGCGGGTGTAGTGAAATCATTTCAGGTTTACTTTACATCTGCTGGGAGAAGATCATACTCAACATTTGGAAATATAACTCGTCCGTGTGTAAAACACATTTTAAAGAATTGTAGCTTTTTCTAATATAATTGTTAAGATCGTAAAGTAATTAGAACACTTGCTGTAATTTAACATATAGACATGGTCAATATTCCAAGGCATAGAGTTCACGCATTTGTGTTCACAGCTTGCCACACAAAAAATTCACATTGATGTGAGTCGAAGGACGAGTTGATGTGTGTCTGTTAAAAGTTTTAGAATACTATTATGTTATTCAGATTTTACTGGTTACTTATGATTTTACTAATGCTCTGATTGTTATTGCAGTTTTGTTGTACTTAAATCATTCAACATATTACCTTTTAGAGGATATATTATAATCGTAACGTCACCTGAAGTAAATGAAAATGGAAGCTACGTAGTAACAGCAGAGATAGACGGAGAGCTGTGGATAAGTTCTTCCCCATTCATTTATCGAAGCAATCCCATAATACAGAATCTTAACCCTCTTCGACACAGTGCTAGGTAAGTATATTTACCTAAATGTCAATTTAAAAATTATGTTAGCTTTTGATTTTATTATTTCTTAAGAAGCTAAAAAATTACAGTAATATTTCAATTGTTAAAGCCAAATAGACTAAGTCATTAGTGCATTTGATGTAAATTAAGGTCTAATGGGAAATATGTTTAGTGATGGAACAAGGTTAGTGCTAAACAGTGAAAAAGAAAATGTTCTTAAATTAAGGAAAACCACTGACAATAATTTATTACATATGCATTTAATGATATTTCCAATAATTACAATAATTCTGATAGTTTTGTAAATATTATGTGATATTGTATATAATCGTCTATTTCGCCTAGTATGCTTTACGTCTATTTATTTCATTTTGTTAAAACCATAATGCTTGTTTAGTCTAATATGTTAAAAATTGTTACCTTTGAAGAGGAGGCACTGTAGTAACTCTGCATGGAGAAAATCTCAATTCTGCAGCTAATGCGCGAGTACGTGCTGATGTTGAAGTCGTTTATCCATCATCTGATGTATCGACAATGCCAAATCCTCATAGATATAGTACAGCATTTGAAGTAGGTTTAGTAATAAATAAGATTTTGCATCTAACTTTCACTTCGTTTATATTTTGATCTCTTATTAACATTTGTTATAATAACTAGATTTTATTGCATGAATCCAGAATTGATAGCGGAAAATAATAGCTAATTTTAAAAATTGATACAAGGAATATTACTTAAAGCTCATTTGTTGTATGGTTTAAGATTTTATTTCTGTACTAAAATGACGTCTGCAGCATTGTCTCTCGACGGTTTTTTCGAAATTAAGTTTCGTGATTTCAACTACACACTCTATTCAGCGGTTTTCAAACTTTTCTCAATACTGACGCATAGGTAACATTCACCGCTCACGTAGAAACCCCAAAGTATTTTTATCACACAACGAACAATGTATTTCTTCCAATATTTTAGATAAAACATGTGGTAGAGCGTGTGACATTGTTGCGGTTTAAAATGTAGGCTAATCGTGTAGGCATAAGGCTGTATAAGCAACCATATGCATGATATTTACCGTTAGCCTGAATATGGAAGTACTAGAAAATGCAAGTAAGTGGTAGAATTTGTAAGTAATTAGTAATTGCAAGTAAAAATGTGGGTGGTAGAATTTGCAAGTAATGTAAAATACAGGTTATGAAAAATGCAGGTAGTGCTAACTAATACAATATATAGGAAATACAAATGTAAATATTGATATGCAAATAATTGAATTGCTATATACATACTAATTGCTATAACCATTTATTTCATGTTGATTAATTTGCTAAATGTTCCTACTATTTATTTCCTTACTATTGTCCGTCGCCATCTCATTGTTATAAAAGAATGAGTTTACAAATTTTAACTTTTAAACTAAATTCCTTGCTTCAAACTAATTTTGGAAGATGTTCAATTGTACTTCTGTTTTCACTTACAAGCCTTCTCCATAATCTGGAGCTTTCGTTATTATCTATAGCATGCATATTCTACCCCTTTATCTGCAATTTCAATTCTTATAAAATTCACCAAATAAATTTTATTTGAACTTTTCAATACGAGTAATTTTAATCCTGACACTGTTGCTTACACTTTCCATTACTTGCAAATTCCATTACTGTCAAATTCAGCTTATCGACATTTATCTACCAATCAAAAGATACATCCAGTCAAGTAGTCACATCAGTGTGTATCTTTTCTGCTGATATCTTATTCATAAGAATACCTTATTAAAACAGTTATGAGTAGGCTGCTAGTGATCTACAAGCAAGTCAATGTTTGAATACAATGTAGAAGCTGAGTTGTTATACTACTGCCTCAAATTTCACGATTGGGTTTTGACTCGGCAGGATCAGGCTCAGCATCGATTATAAATTTAGAGTTTAAATCACTGAAATTTAATGTTGATAACCTATTTAATTGAGAAGAACAAATCGGTCTTTTGAAAATAAAAATAATTTTACTTCTAGAATTGTAATGTCAACGAGAGCATCGACAATGAAATGAAGTGTTACACACCAAATCTTATGCTGCCAACAGAATTCATTTCGAAATTGCAACATGATGCTGATATAGATTTAAAGAACACAACCAACGACGGTTCAGTTTCTTCGACTAAACGTCGGAAACGAAGTAATCTGTTGCCAACATTCAACGTTATCAACGACGTTAATGATGCAAAAGTAACAGTAAACCAATTTTAGATACTTACTGTGTTTTTCCAATTACATTTTATCTAATTAGAAACATCCAATTAAATAATTAGATATTTCTAAAGCATCCAATGTTACAAAACATTTTACAGTTCGTAAGTTACAATATTTTGATAAAAATGTAACCATTGTACAAAATATTGTTGAAGTGGCTTCCAGTCAACTCGTCTACTGGGGAACTCGCCTACTGGGATCTCGCCTACGGAATCTCGCCTACTATGGATCTCGCCTACTGGGAATCTCGCCTACTGGGGATCTCGCCTACTGGGGATCTCCCCTACTGGGAAAATTATGTGTACGATGACGACAGATATATAAACTGTTAGGTTTTTCAAGGTGTTGATGGCTTTGTGGACAGAAATTTGATCGTAAAATGCAATAATGTTAGTGTAAGAAATTCTATCAAGAGCAACTAATTTAGTTTAGTCGGTAGATTAATATTTCATGTTAAACTAGCAGTTAGAAAATAATCCAACGACGATGCAAGAGTGCGATAATTTCAAACAAGCATATTTTTCTATTATAGATATTATTTTTATTTCATAATCGAGTCACTTTAATTTTAAAAAATATACCTGATCATATAACATTATTTAGTCATAATATTATAGGAAATTAACATGTTATGGACAAAATGCAATTTATTATAGTAGTGATTTAAATAGATTATTAACGTAGCATAAACAATTATAGTAAAAAAGCATAAAATATTATGGTAAAAAAACTTGTGTTTATTTAATTTTGTTAACTTTTATTACAATTTGTAGAATTTTTAGTAATAGGCAAGATCCCCAGTAATCGAGAGTCTTAGTAGGCGAGATCCTGAGTAGGCGAGATCCCAGTAGGCGAGTTACCCAGTTAGCGAGTTGACTTGACCCATTTTTCATGCATATTATACAGTGGTAAGCTGAGCAGGTTTTATGGAATCTTCAAGGTATAAAATGTAATCAACAATTTAAGGAAGATAATTTGTTTTCATTTAAAAATTATAATTTGTATTAAAAGAATTGTAAATATTATTGCCAAAAAACCTGAAACTCGTGAAAACTTAATTATTTTATCTATTTATTTTTTTAATTGAAACTTTTATTAACAGTACAAAAACAGTTTACAATAGGAAACCAGGAAAATTGGAAAAATTGGAAAGTTTAAACAATAGTTCAAACAAGTATTACAAGTAAAATTTAATTAGTTGATATAATGTAAGAATATTCAAATATTATTATTTTTTCAATATGTACAATGTTTAGTAGTAGGCGAGATCCGTAGTAGGCGAGATTCCAACTAGGCGAGATCCTCAGTAGTCGAGATTAACAGTAGGCGAGTTCCCCAGTAGCCGAGTTGACTTGACACCTTTGGAATAACGTCATTTAATTAGAAATAAAAATCAACTTATTATTTAAGAAATTAATTTTTTTTCAATAAACTCATTTTTTATTCAATAGAATCAATTACGACTCAGACGTTCTCCAACCGCTGAAATAAATGGCTCCCGTATTGATGGACCGAATGGTAGCTACGCTGATGTGACTCTTGTCTTTTACTTTGACGGCTATCACTCTGATGAATTTGGATCAGATCTACAAACAAAAATTCAATGGCTTTTGCCTACTCGGCAGATAGATGTAATAACTTCTGGACAACTTCTATATTTTCATCCAAAAAGAGAGACAACTTTTACTATTACGGTAAATATACCGCAATTAATATTATATAATTATATACTTACGTTGGCCTTACTCTTTGAAAAACTGTCTGATCACAGGTGGTTAAAATTAAAAGTTTTCAAAGGAAAAAGAATACCTTAAAAGTCTATATTATGAAAAAGAAGTCTCAGAAGTAGCTGACCATTTAAATACCTTACTAAAGAGTGGAGAAAGTTACATACAGTAGTGATCTTTCAATGGAATACTATATTGACCTGTCAGTTTTGAGTCATGTACTCTACAACTTCACCAACAAGTTTCCACAGTTTGTTACAAGCTTTTATTAAAAGAACTTTTCAATCGTTTCTCGGTCTTTATTGCAATTGCAGTAATAGTATTTTCTTCATTGTTTTCATTATACTGTGTACACGATAGCTGATCGGTGAGGAGTTAAAATAGGAACTAGCAACTTTTATGATTATATGAATAACATAACATGTGTCAATTTTATTAATCAATGCGGCCTACTATATTATCCGCTGAATAAAAAATGTCATGGAAAAAAATAGCCACAGAAAAAACCAACTGGAATATTATTCTGACACAACTAAACTAATCTTAACTATAACAGTAACCCCAAAAGTCATATTTATTCATAATTTAAGACATTTACATGTATTTAGAATTTTCAATCTCAATTTTGTTTCTTATACCTTTTATTTAACTTCGCAAAACAGGGTAAAAATCTACTGCGCATCGGGTCTATGGAAGATTATAGTGTGGATATAGGAGTTGATTTATGTCCAATTTTTGATGTAACATATAATAACATCATCTGTGTTCCACCAAGTGTATCTCCATTAAGAAACGAAAATTATACTTCATCTTGCACAGAAAATCTTCCCGCGGTTCTGGTAAGTTGATTAATATTCACTGGTAGCATATAACTTGCTTGATATAACTTGCTTCAAACAAAGTAAGACACAAAATTAGTTGCACTTTACAATTTCAACAATAAATTTATGATAATGTCGATGATAAGTTTATTATTTCACATAAATGGATGTTTAAAATATTTTATATTGATCTCATTTGATGTATGAAGTTTAACTATTACATCTCAAATGCATGACATCCTAATGATTGAAATAATTCTAAACTTTGTATGTTTACTTAGTGATCATTTACTTACAAAATAAATCAGTAGATTTATGTTACATAATATAAATTATCATCGACATTATTTTAAACAATTGTTTCAAATCTGATTTTTCAAAACCTTTAGAGCAGAGATATAATTTTACGTCGAGTCTCTAGATCAGAGTGAAAGGAAGGATTTTTTTCAGTCAGGTTTCATTTATCATACGTTCCATTATACTAAACAAATGGTTACTTCAAAAAAGATCATTACACATATGTGATTATTATTAGTATTATTAATAATCTTATCAATATCAGGTTACGTTTGCAAGAGAAGATACGTACTTCTACGGTTGTCTCCAGTATGTAATTGACCCTCCGACTGGACTCATAGTTGGTCTTGTTGTTGGTCTTACTTGTACAGTCGTTATTGTCGCCGCCATAATTATTGCCATAATAGTCCATCGCAGAAGGAAATTCAAAACTGCATCGGAGGAAAATCGATATTTAAGAAACATTCCCAGCAATCCATTTCAACCACAATTAACATTATCACTTAGGCGTACTGACACTGGTGAAAGTTCAACTGATCCTGATCTTGAACATTATGATCGTCATGTTAGCAACAATTTTTCTGATTCTGAAATGAGGAGATATGATCGTCATATTATCAATGATTTTGACAAAACGAAAAATACCAAAAATTTAGACTCAAATCTGGATGAAGTGTTTGAGAACAGAACGGCGTCATATAATGCAACTGCTTGTTCTGATAATCATCCTTGGTCAAGCCGGCCGAGATTGAGCATGTTTAAGTTACGAGGTATACTTAATCGAGTTAGCGTAACGCGGCGCAATCGTTACAGTCGCAACGTCTTCCAGGAGATCATGCCACCGGTGACTGCTGTTGATCTAAGCGGACACCAGCAAGACGTGAATTTAGGAAGTAGAGAAAGTAGTGACAATACAGTGAAAGAGTCGTCAAAACAATTTAATATAGCAGAGTTGTTAAAAGATTAAGTGAGTGGAATTATGATAAGAGATAAATGAACAAAATCAGATAAGACAATGACGACATTAGTCTTAAGTAGTAAACTAATGAATGTTTATAGGCATTCTGGGTAGAGTTAGAGCAATTGTATCTTAATGCATTTTTTAGAGTTTTAAAACATTATTTGTCGATTAATAGTACATATAGTTTTTTACATCATTGTATCCTTTAAGAAAAATCTAATAAAAACCACTTTGTTAACAAGAAGATAACAGAAAACAGGATAATACTTCGAAATTAATGAAAGGAAACCCCATTTCACACGTCTAAACCATAACAATTATTAGTTCATATAAGTTAATGAACTATTAATTTTAAACAAATATTAATAATCAACCTGCAATCACTTTTCTGTAATAATTACTGCATTTTATAGTAATCGTAATCTATTATACTTCTCGAGTGTACTGAAAAAATTGTATATTTCTACAAACAAAAAAATAATGGCACAAAATCGTTATCTAATGGCAAAAATTATTTAATTATATTACATCAAAATTCAATTACTGCAATAAAGTCATGAATCTAAAAGTAATGTAGTCATAAAATATCTTCTTTCAATAGATATAATAATATGAGTAATATATTATAACTATTATAACTATTTTTAGCAGGATATTTAAAAGTTGTCTGCCCTACATAAATTAAACAGAGTATACGATAAATATCGTTAATCATAAACTTTTATTTACTCGTTATATTATAATAGTCGATCTATTCGTATTAAATTTTTAACTTTAATTAACAAAAAACGTACTAGATCAGATGGCATCATTTAGTGACTATATTTATTATACAAAAATATATACAGTACGGACAAAGTACAAGCATAATATTATAGTGATATAAACAGATAAAATTAGAGTGATTTAAACAGGTGAGATTATACAGGTAGTGAAAAAAATTGTAGTAAATATGCATGATACTCATGAAAACTTAAGTTCAGTGTATTAAAGTTTAAATTGTAAATATTTCAGGATTACTAACTAGATAAATAAACTCCAAACTAAGCAGTTAGCAAATGCATTATACTTTTCTGGCGTCGCTCATAACTTCGCCGTTAAAAGCGAATCAGGAAAGAAGGGAAGAAACACTAAGTTTGGGCCCTACTTTGTTTTCATTTTTTATTTAAAAATATATATAATTTGTACAATTTTTAGTAGTAGGCGAGATCCCCAGTTGACAAGGTTCCTAGTAAGCGATATCCATAGTGGAGATGTATTTTATAGTATGCGATATTCCGATATATAAGTTCTTTAGTAAGCCCAGTAGGCGAGTTTACCAGTAGGCGAGTTGGCTTGACTCAGGCTAAGTAGACTAGAGTGAAAGCGTGTAACAGTAAACCAAATATTATAGACATCAAACGTAATATGTTTGTAGTAACCTAACGGATCGTAACGTAACGTAATAAACATAAACTTAACTTAACCTATTTTATCCCAGCGTCAACTGAAAGGACAGTTCAGTCGGTTAGGATAGATCATAACTGTCTATTTTGAACATTCTGGAAAGTTTTATGAAGAAATTTAGAGATTTTTAATGGAAAATGGGCTAAAAGTTACAATCTGACACAACGAAGATTTTCAATGATAAGCAATATTTTAATTCTAGATTTATTACGTTGCTGATTTAAGGAATTAAATGCAATTATGATAAATAAATTTAGTCAACTATTTTAGTTTTCATTTCTAATACAAATAAGTGTACATCTGAATAAAATATGATAGATTTATAATAGGAAGTTGTCTAAAACTCTAAAACGTGCCACAACAGGTGACTCACAAAATTTAAATGTCAGTAAGATAAATGCTTCAAATATTTAAATTTAATCAACTTTAATAGTCGAGTAGTTAAGCAATTTCGTAGAATTGTGTTGAACAATTTTGATTGATAAATATCTGAAAGACAATGTGTTACGGGCATAGTTTCTTTTGATAAAGTAGGTAACAAAAATAAGCTGTATGTTGTGATGAGCGCATGCACTCTCTTTCTAGACGGCGAGATGAATGCGTCTAGGGATCAAATCATCACGAACTTCTTGGGCATCAATTTGTATTATGTCGTGGGGCTTGGATATGACCTAAGACGTAAGCATTTAATATTATCTTGCGATTGCCCTCATGGTCCTGGATGTGCAATGGATTGATATTGGGCAAATATTTGAGGACCAATTATCTCTCATAATGAAGCAATTGTTAAAATTTCAAAAGTTTCATGGTATTAAGCTTTTCACATTAAAATGTGCAAAATTTTGCAAAACAATATAGCTTTTGAACACATTAACATATTAAAGTAAAGTTTGGGAGATATGTATCAAATTTCTAGACATAATTACAGAATATTATAATTTTTGGCTTAGTTATCGCATATTTGCTATTTCTAGCAACGGATATTTATTCAAAATCACGTAGATTTATTGTAGAACTGCAAATTAGCTATTTATAACTTCACATATTTGTTACTTAACTCCATAATTTCATCTCAAACTGCTCATATTTGTTTTATAAATGAACATTTATAATTTAAACTGCACATACATTATTCCATATCTGTACACTTGTAATTTAGAACTCACGTCATGCTTGCAATAATTTGTTGTGTAATGTCAATAAAAAAGTTGATGTTCGATTTAATTTAATTAAGCCTAACTTAAGTATGCCGAAAAATTAAGTACAGCTATAGTTATCACAAAATAGTAAACAGCCCACGTCACGTAATAACAATTATGTATTTTTATTTATTTAAATCATTTAAAGTTCGTTTTTAGCTAAATTTAATTTTGCGACAAAGTCTTATCTTGAGAATCTGCCGGGCTAGCCATCAACCCTCACACCGCAAAAAATATATTTTGTGTAACCGAATTATTTGCATTAGAATTTAATCGTTCCAAACGTTGTGTAACAAAAAATATACATTACAAAAGGTAAATTGACTTTAAAAAGATCTTAATACAATTTTAAGAAAAGGAATATATTATTATATTCTAATAATATATTAGACTAAAACTTCGTTCTAATAATATATTAGACTAAAACTTCGTTACTTTTTTAGTCAAATTCCTTGACCCGCATCCCCCTTCCCCAATACCCCCCAAAACAATGCGACTACATTATTTATTTGATGCTTACGGTATGAATTCTATGATAAGCAACATATAACTACTTCTTAGGTCTCCACTGCGTAATCTAACAATAACAATTTCATGTAAAGTTTATACACTTATCGAAAATATTATAAAAATTTAAAGACTCGATCTCGCAAGAAATATATACTGCGCTAGAAAAACTAATCATAGCACGCAGTCTTTTGTACAAGATTGTATATAAGATTAGTGTGTATTATCGCAAGAGTTAATGATCTCGGGTGAAGTAATAATTAATTTTCAAAAAGTAATTGAAAGACAGTAACTGTTAACAACGTTTTGTTGCGTTAGAGATGAATATATTTACTTCTACGATAAGGTAGAATACAAATCTAATAGCTAGTAATATATACATTATTTATTCATCAAAATAGACAGAAATAAACATACATCAGATAAAAAAAAGAATGGTGCAGAATGTCTCTATTTGGTGCAGGCAATACATTATTATATAAATAATTATATAAAAATAAATTTAAAAAATACTTAAACTATGAATACAAGTAGCAATTAGTATGCTATCGTAGATGCAAATAGCAACATGCAATAAAATAAATGAAACACAATTGTTATTTAGCAATACATAATAGGCTTAAATAACCGAATAATTAATCAGTCATAAATAGTTACAGAAGAAATAGAACTGCAGAAATAAATAATTACATTTTTTACCAATTTTTATAATACAATGAATACAAATTATTATAAGTTGTATATTTAAAATTATTTTGAAAAATTTCAGTCTCAGAATGAAAAATATTGACTATCTTATTAGTATCTTCAGTAAATAATAATAGATAGATAATAATAAATTTAAAAGACTATGAATAAGTATTTTATAATTTGTAAGAATTCGTAAATTGTCATGAGACTATGTCACATGTTATATTAGCGAGTAATTACGTAAAGTAAATTATTTGGACTAGCCAATGCAAAATCTGTGCGTACGATTTAAATTAGAAGTTGCAGAAATCAGTTCATATAAGTTCACGCTTAGTTCACGCTAGAGTATTGATCACTAATACTAAATAAAGATGGCGATTGTGCGTTCGTTGCGGAGGGTATCGTGGACTTCTTTGATGGTCTGCTTGCTTCTCATCACTGGTCAGTCACAGAAGTTTATTATCTATATATATGTACGGCAAAAAAATGGTTAAATCTCTGAATAGTGAAATAAAATTTTTTTACAAGTGAAGATAAATAATGAATAAATTATGATCTTAACGACAACTACTGAAACTAAATTTTTTTTCGTCAAATTGTTATTTTTTGATATTTCAGTTCAATTAATATAAATGACTACAATCTGATAACAATTTAATCTGCTAAATACTTCATATACAGGGTGACCATATTTAGATAATACTACACGAAAAAACAAAGGATTCACTGAGGATGTTTGCGCAAAATTTATATAGGATTGTTTTAATTAAATAAACTTGAATTCATTAGACACACGAATGTAATACCTTAAGTTAACAATCCTATCAAAATTTTGCGCAAACTTCCAAAGTGAATCCCTTTGCTTTGGTGAGTAGGATAATATTACAAGTTGTAACCCAGTAGGTGTCTATATAATGTATATAAATATATAAATAAATAAATATACACATATATCTG
>JAQIXG010003667.1:0-14336 GCA_034700105.1 Oconnorella tubifera | reverse complement strand
GTTGGGGGGCCCGGCCCGATCAAGAATAAAAAATTCTGCAATATGAGTGAAGATTTAATAAGTTTAATATGTTTTTTGGTTTTATTAAAATACTTTTTTTCCAATAAAACTGACTAAACTAATGACTGTTTTTTTCAATGTAGATGACTAACGAAAAGTCGTTGAAGTATGGGGGGGGACTTATAAAATAAGCCGCTATGGGACCCGTGGTAGGATAGTTGCGCCACTTCTACAATGCCTTTCTAAATGTCCACTGATTAAAATTATCACAGAGTCGGAGTCGTACATACATTCTACACGAAGATAGCGGAGTGCGACGAGATAGCTTTTATTGTCATTATCACGGAACGTTGATTGTTTTCACAGCATCTCCAGTCCGGATCACATCGTTTCTGACTCCTCTCGATTCTCCTTCCCTTTGTCTCCGTCTATCTATCTCTGTCTGTATGTTTATACTGTCCCTTATCCGCGTCATGAAACCATGGACTGAGGGAGGGGGGAATTGATTTTTCAAGGTACATGTCTGGAATTAGATTTTCTACCCCTCTCCTGCTTGGGAATATGTCATTTTCCTCTCGTTTTTTAGGAGAAATATGAATTATTTTTTACAGAAACGTTCGATATTTCAAAAAGAAGTTTTTTTAAAAGTATTCAAGAAGCGCTATTTTAATCTTGCAGAAATCTGTTACTTGACTTTGCCCTTCTTTGATATTCCAAAAAGAAAATTTCTGCTTTGAAATAAAGTGTTGTCTTTAACGTAAAATAGTTTCTACGTGCCTGATTTAATCGCGTTAGCTTTAGATTTGACCTATTTTATACTATCTTTATCTATCTGAATACTTAAAAAAACTGCTTTTTGAAATACCGAATGCTTTTTTTCTTGTTGCTATCTGTAGCAGTAAAGGAGTTTATTGGCTGCTTTTTTCGTTCATTCTTAATATGCTTATATCTAGTTATGGGCACAATAGTACTTTGATATAGTATTTTGCCCATCATTGATTATATCGTATTTATTTACGATCATCATTGAATGCTTTACCCTACGTAAATTATTCAGATGTTCCTTTGTTGCAAATAGAAAAGGTAGACATGGATTCTGCTATTTTTTCCTGACTTTCTTATTTTATCTTGATGAAGATTTTTCGTTCTGTATTTTATATATAGTTACAGATTTGATCATTGGTAAGTTTTTCAGCGATTGTGCATGGTGTAAAACAATTTCGTAGATTTAAGTTTAAATTTTAGAATGACCTGTCAGATCTAGCTGCTTATGTAATTACTTGTTTTTAAAAATAAAGAGTGCAGCAAGTAAGAGAAATATTGCGATCCACGGGGACTCGAACCCGGGAGCTATCGATTCCGAGTCCAGCGTTAATGTAGTTGTCTTTGCACACTATGCATTTTGTACGTCGAAAATAAATTTGTTCTTCAGTCAAGAAGGAAGGTAGGCGACAGTCTAATTTATGTACATTGGAAATTTACGAAAATTTTCCACAACTGGCTGAATGATAAAATGACTGGTGAACACTTTATTTTATAACAAAAATAAAGATTGACCCCAACTAAAAATTAATATTCCGGATTCTGGTAAGATTTCATATATTCGCCACGATTGATTTAATCTTCTCAACATTTAATTTATCTTCAAGTCTAATATAATTCGTGTGTAATATTATTCAGTCTACTTACAGCGATGTTATCGAATATTGTTAATGCGTAACGACAGCATTAACGTTGTATTATTGAAAATAATAATAATTCTAATAGAACGCTTTTCTTTACGTTGGTGGCTATAAAATTTTGATGTCACATGTTAACCGATACTTTTAAGACACAGATGTTTTTCTCTCATTCTCTTTTCTATCACATTACAGTTTTCTTTTCAATCTTTATATCCTTCTTCCTATTCCTCTTTTAATGCTTCTGTATTTGAGTTTCATTCACGAAATACAGGACGACGTTGTTTAGTATTCTTTATAGCGCTGTACCGGGTACAGGTTTCAGTTTATGAGTCTTGCTACTGGATCTTGTGCCGGAAGAGAAAAAACTTAAAATAATGAGTTTTTATAATCCTTGATACTTCTCGAGAGAAAAGTAAAGCTTACGGATGGATCAGTTATTATTAGAATTTGACAAATATTTGTTACGTTAACGCGAGCAAAAATTGCTGTTATTATAATATGTACAATTCAAGATTTACTTATTTAAGAGTGCTTAACTTTAGATAATTAATAATATTCACAAAACTGTGATAAAAGACATTAAAATTATTTGCTTTTTAAATAATATCATTGATCAACTACTTATATTTATTTTAATATCGAATTTGTTTTGTATGAAAATGTTAACAAAAATATTGGTATTAATAATATTATCTTTAATGACACTTTACTTGCAATTAATAAAATATTATTAATAGTAAATTAATTAAATTAAATAGACCTAATTTAAAATAAAAGTTTAAAATTATTGATCGAGTTCACAACGGTTAACATTACAACATTTGTTAAATAAGCAAATATAAATTTTGGATTTTTTGCCCCCCCCACTCAGAAAACCGTTGCGGCGCCCCTTTTAATTTTCAATATGTCTACTTTCACAGTATCTTAATTACTAATAAACTATGCACCTTAGTAATTAAGTTGCATAGTACCCAATTACTATTATTATTTGAATTATAATTTAATAATTATAAACAGTGATTTAAAATGACGAAAACATAAATTATAATTGTTGAATCAATTTAGAAAAATATTAAAAATCTTCCCATTTATAGACCCTCAAAGGTCCCTCATGGTTTATATCTCTCCCTGGCACCAAACTCATGCACTCAGGGCTCTGCCCCCCACCCTCTACAATCACAGTCTCCACATCGGGGGAGCAACCCCCCTTACTCAGTTGCGTAAAAGTCAAAATTCTACATTTCTTAGGGGATTTTTTAATCCTAACAGCCAGAGTATTTGATTTATTATTTACCGATTCCCCAGATGACGCTAGAGAACTAGTTCTTTTTCCATTCGCTAGGTGGCTGTCTTTCGTCTTTCCCCCTCTCTTTTGAGCTTGCACTAGTCGTACAATTATTACGATCATAACTACCGCTACAACCGTTGTAATAACCACGGTTAAAACCACTATAAGCATAATTTTAAACTTATCCGGCTTATCAGCCCCTTCCAGAAGCGGGGAAGCCCCATTTCGCACTGGTTGATTCAGTTTTTCGATTTCTGATAATCCTTCCAAGAAATCTTCCCATTTTAAAGCAAGCCCCTCCCATTGTATAGTGGCCCTGCCCCTGTGATTATACAACCCCGCTGGTGTTGTATGCATTTCAGTGTTTATCCCTTCATTTTTAGAGTTGTTGACGCTAAATTTTTTCGGTAGAATAACTTGTGGTGTAGAAATTGTTGCGGTATTCAAATAAATGGATGTTTTTGTACTGAATGAGAGAGAAATTTCATCATCTTTTAAGGAAATGATCACTCGATCCCTGAGTGACCCTGGAGAGTCGCAGAAATTCTTTTCCATTTCTTCAATATGGACCATTCCGGAAAGCATCCAGTCACGTAACCAAACAATTTCCAAGTTGCATCTCCACGAATTCCCTGTTATGTGGAGAATTTCCAAAGCAGGAAATCTACTGGGAAAATCCGACTGTAAAGTTGGGATTTCCAAATTCCGGAGACTTAGATGTTTGAGTTTTACTAAAGGCGCAACAAGCGCTGATGAATTGAGGAATGTTTTTTGAAGACCACGACTGCTGTCGAGATCTAATCTAATGAGAGAAGTGAGATCTTGGAATGTGGAAGAATGAAGAGGGAAATCTTGGGTCAAAATGTAGGATAGGGAGAGGATTTGAAGGAAGGAAAGGCCGTGAAGGGGGAGGGGGCTGAAGGCTTGTAGGGGGTTGTTGGAGAGTTGAAGTGTCTCGAGGTTGGGGGTATGAGAGAATGGTGATCCAGTTAGAGCGATAAGACGGTTTCCCCCCAAGTCTAAAGATCTAAAAATAAAAATATTTTGAATATCACTGCTGCATTAATATTTGTTCAGTTGTTCTTTTTAATGAGTACTACGGTTATTTTTAATCAGGATACCATTTAAGATTGAATGATTGAGAAATTAGAAGACTGATTAATATATTGATTCATCGTTTGATTTATTCATTGATTGGTTTCCACTGTTTAATGTGCCTATTAGTTAAATTATTCGTTTAAGTGACTATTTTTGGAATTTTTGAATTAATAATTAACTTATGAAGGACAAAATAAATGGCTCATATGTTTCAATCGCTCTAAGAATAAAACTTGATTAATTAGTACTAAAGATTATTTGCTTCATATATTTTGATATTTTATTTGATATTTTGATTAATATAGTACTAAAGATTATTTGATTCATGATGACATCAATAATTTTTGCTACCTTTAACTTTATTTTTATACAATGATAGTTTCAATAAGTTATGCATTTTTAATTTCTATTCTAACTGGCCTGGAGTATCAACATAATTTTATAAGATTCAACCATTAATAAACTTGCAACACCAAAATGTTTCAAAAATAATACTAAAATTAGATGTGTGGATCAATTCTGCTAAAGACTAAAATATATATAATCTTAAACAAACTTTAGTTGATCAAGATTACTGAAAGCATCAGGATCTAAGAAAGAGATTTCATTTGACATCAGTGAGATAGTATTGAGCTGTGATGATGTCTTCCCAGACGTGCAGATCACACAAATGAGTCTTGTTAGTTTATTTGTGTCTATAAATAGTCGCTGTAGGCTAGAAGGCAAGGGACTAGGCAGTTCACTTAGTTGATTTCCATTTAGCCAGATCTGTGAAAAGCAACAGATAGGATAATAATCTACACCATTATCATTATCATCATCATTATAACCAAGTCATCATATATATGTATAATATCTTCCCGTTTTCTTTTGAAAAAATCTGTAACAGTTTCAAGATATGGATAACCGGAAAATAGTATAGTATATTTTACAAATAACACGGGTGATATTGACAATTTGAAGCCAATCAAATTGTCAATGTAAACAAATATCTTTTAAATCACTATTAATTTTATCTTCATTTTTGTTTACAATAACAACTATAAGTACTTAACTAACGTTATGCAGTACGTTTTTGTCACATAAAAAATATTTTTACTGTATTTTTCAAGCATTTAATTAATTTAATGCAACAATGACCATACCCACCTGCTGTAGACTGTTCATTCCTTCCAGAGCGCCTTCCTCTATTTCATCCATCCCATTGTCGTCCAATATCAATATACTAATACCACCAATACTCTCACCAAAATCTCCCATTCTTATTTCGCTGATGTTATTTCTACGTAATTTTAAATATCTCACAGAAGTGGGAAGTCCCTCGGGTATTCTTGTCAAGCCACATTCGGAAAGATCTATGTAGGATAAAAGCTTTGATCGAAATTGAAATTTAATTTTCCCGTTTGAGTGAATTTGTGATTGAATTTTGTCATTTGATGGAAGGTGAGTAGTTGTGAGGGGATTTCCTCTGAGCACAAGGTAGGCTAGATTTGAGAGTGTTAAGAAAGCCTCGGGAGACAGAGTTGTAATTTGGTTGTCATCCAAGCGCAGATATCTTCGAAGATAACAGCGGTAATATTACTATCGAATACTTACGATGATAATCAAAGTCTTATGATTGTATTATGTAATTAGAAGTAATGCTTTAGTTATGAGATCTCTATTTTGCCATTGTATATAATGACATTGTACTTACTTTAAAGTCAAAACTAGACATCTGCGATCTTAAAAGTTAAAACTAATAGACAATAATACTAAGAAATAGACAGTAGCCCTAATATAGTAATTTTTAAAATAATTATCGAGCTTACATTATTTCTTTCTAGTTTGTATATTTAAATAATTGAATGTACAAACTAGAAATATATTTAACATACTAAAAAATTCAGAGATAATTCTGAATGGTAATAGTATAAATTACGACTTAAGCTGTCAATCAGAGAAATATTAAATCATACTTGGTATTGATCTGAATTCTTTCAGGTATTAAATTTTGGTAATGAAGAGTAATTTATTTAATGTAAGAATTAACATATAAGTTAACATAACAGAAGAAAAATACCTCAGATTTACAAGGCCTCTCAGCGCATCATCCCCAATCTCTCTCAATCTATTCTGTCTCAGATCCAACTTAGATAGTTGCGTTAATGAATCGAACACTTTTGAGATATCAGCAATACTATTCGAAGAAAGATCTAAATGCTGCAACTTGTGAGCACTTCTAAACAACAACGGATCCAGGACCGTGAGATTATTTTCACTCAAATCTAATACTTTCAGTGAAGGAAGATTTTCGAATACATATTTCCCTGATGTATTCCAAATATCATTTCGACTGAGTTTTAACTCCACGAGATTTTGATGTACTTCTGTAAATGTCTTTTCGTTGATAATTCCAATGCGATTTTGAGTTAGATCAAGATATGTTGTAGAGTTTGAGAGGGGGGTGGGCACGAGTGAAAGAAGAGCTCCTTCACAGGATACAGTTCCATTTTGACAGCGGCAGGGTTTGGGGCAAGATTCAAGCAACGAATTTGGCTGGATGCATGTGAAGAACGTTGCGACGATCAAAATAATTTCGAGGAAATTTTTCATCTTTTCAAGTAGAGCAGTTTTCGATAGAAGATATTCGGTTAATATTTGATATATTAATATACGAATTTGTCATATTTATGTATAGGTCTATAGACTATTTTAATATATCAATTTGTCATATTTATGTGTAGTTCTATAGACTACTTTGCGAACTATAATATTCTGAAAAAGAAGTAAAAATATGAGCATACAATAAAGGATTATTATAGTTCAATTTAATTTTTTTATCTTTTAGTATTCACAATTTCTTAGTACTGCTATTCTATGGATACAAGGGCTGAATTTCTTTATATGTATGTTGAAAGATATTTTCACGTTCAAGTAAAAGAGTAAAAAGTAAAAAGTATATAGTGCAAATAAGTAAAAAAAAAACTACAGTAGAATTCTACCGCAATTTCGTGATTGATACATTTTCTGTCACGTTTTATTATAATGCAAAATGACCTGTCCGCATAGAAGACTACTATTGATACAGAAAATATAAAGACGATTCACGATATTCGATATTTTGCATGTGATACGGACGATATTTTTACTCGCTATGATCTGTGTCGTTGAGATGTCGGTGAATAGACATTGATATATCAACGACATGTTATATGCACGCTTGAATATTACGGGCTTCTCCAGCAAAATATCACCGAATGTGAACCGGCTTTAAGAAGAAAATTTTATTGGATTTATTGAGCATTGTGTCATATGCAAATTCAAAGCCGGAAAATTAATCTGAAACTTGCCTTGTCAGTAAGGAGAAGGTCCGACTGCTCGGAATGTCTTGACTATTGAATTTGTTTATAGCGAATATATTCCGACAATAGACTGATTTTCTGAGATATTTGTCATTATTTTGGGATAAAATTTGTCAAATCAATGATCAGCGAAGTGTTAATCTGAATGATGTTGTTACTGCATCAAGACATTTCACAGGGCGTCCTGCTTGAAACTTCCAAGTGGAGCACGGAGGCTCTCAGCTATGGCCCTTCGCAAATCTGCTTTACACAATTTCTTTTATAAAAAAGAACCTTTTTTGCACAATTATAATATACTAACTGTGGCTTCTTTTGCAGTTCATTCTAGTATGAAAATTAAGCGCTGAATGTTAAATATAAAATTAACTACATGCGATAGAGGTATATAAAATTTAGAAATATAATAATACTAGGAATGTAATAAATACTTTATTGCAAGACATAACTATGCGGAAAATAATTATGTGACATCTGCAGAACAATGCGACATATTAGAAATTAGCCTATATGATAGAATCATATGAAATCGTGAAGATATTACTACGCTTATTCTATAGAACTAAAAACATTATACATAATATAAACTGTATATTTGTCTCAATAAATTGAAATTCACTGACTAGAAATATTGTGTTTTTTGTTATTATTTAACACTGTAATAGATACAACTATACATGAGCCTATATTACATACAAAATTTCATACTCATCATAGCCATCCGATTTCCGTTTATATTGTTATCAAATGTCCTGTGATAAAGATAACGAGAGAAACGATCAATAAAATAAACCGTCTGTTTCTTTACTGCTTCGCAATAGAATGAACGATCAACTTTTTCTATTATAATGCACTGTGTGTGTGACACACATGGCTTGCATTGCGACTTTATTGACCATTATCTGCAACACAGGCTGGCTGTAATGTGGTTACATGTGGGATGGTAGGAACAGATGCATTATTCGATTAATTTTTATCTTCGCGGAAACGGTATAAGTTTGATTCCCACGAAATACTGAAGTTTCGTAAAATTAATGTTTTTAAACTTAACTTAAGAGAAAATGTGCATGAAAATATTACGTAAAAAATGAGGAGGGACAAATTATAAATGAGAATTTAATCCTCGCTATAATTTAGTAAATGTTTGGATCGAAAATCTAAATAGTCTAAATATACAACACAGAGATTCAGAACAAAGGTTTTAATTGATGGATTGCAGTGTGATTACGTAATTTCATCATAATTTAATTGTGATATTATAATAACAATATAGATATAAAAATTATCTTATTTTTTTTTTGATTAAAAATACAAAAACAGTACCTCATTATATTTTTCTTTCATATTATATAAATGCAGAAATAAGAATATTTTTGTCAAAAATATATTTTATATGCCCTTTCCAAAATATTATCATTTACCACGTTTGTTTTCAATATTATTTTTATTTTTTTCTACCCTTCCCTCTCTCTTTCTCTATCCCTTCCCCATCTAGGTTTCCTTCCTTCCGTCCTCCTTCATCTCGTTTAGCTAATGATTGATGATCGTCTTGTCCTCATAGAGGTTGGCTAATCGCTGTTTTTATTGTCGGGGTTTGACTGGCACAGTGGGTCGAGCAATCTGTCAGCGTTTTCCCCGGTCGTTAGTACATGGGAAGTCAACCTATTATTACTAGTTTTTGTGTCTCCGGGTTAATGTTGTTGTTTGCTTTTTAACCCTAGACTGGTGTAAAGGGCCCGCGACAAGGACCATTTGTTAAAAGGAGCAACAAATGAAATTTGACTCGGTACTCGAAATGATTCATCAAGAGGAAATTGCTCCATACTAGTGTGATTTAAGAGAGAAAAAGTAGAGAAAAACGAGTTATTTATTGAAATAATTACAAAAATATCGTCAGAAAAATTCGTTGAGAAAATAACGTGATAAAAATTTGTGAACATAAAAATGTCAAGTTTTTTAGGTGGATATTGTCTAGAAATATTTATCATAATTATCTAGAAATATTTCATTGATAAAAATTCTCCGCTCCCACAAGAATCAAATATGCATAAATACCCCCTGTCTTTTTACATGTAATGCCTTCTATAGATAGAACTGCACTGGATTTACACATATCTTAATTGTTAGGGTTAATTGTGCCCTCGAGGCATTTAATTAAACTTTTCAAATTCGGCTCTCAATTTCTGAATTAATCTTAAATCGCTTAAATTGCCAATTATAACGCCAATTCATAATTCAAATTTAAAAAATTATTAATTATTTAATGTTATGTCTTGGTTTTCTGGTCCATGAAGTGTCCTAACGATAAAAACAATTTACTTTTTGATGAAATTACAGATAACGTCTGAATTCGAGAGGTCGGTGTAGAATTTTATATTCTCACCATGGAGTGCCAAAATGATCAAAATTCTATCAATATGGCTCTCTGTACATTACAGTTTTATATTGTATATCATCTATTTAATGTCTGCCTTTAATGTGTTTCTATATCCGGCCTGTTCTTATAAACTATAATTGAACCTCGATCAGCAATTAGTTGTTACAGAGCCTCTAACGATGGGGGAGGGAAAATCACTGAACCGGAAATAGATTTCTTGTTAGATGCAATAAATGGCAGATGCCTATATTATTGGTATATTATTGTGGTATATTAGATGTGGTAAAATATTGCTATCCAAATGATTCTCAGTTGACTGAAATCTATGAGATCTGGATTAAACATCAAGCAGCTTAGTTAAAAGCAATCAGCAGTGCCAAAATTAAATGAAAAGATTAAACACTCTGCTCACTTACTTGATGTCAGTCATAAAATAAATTAGTAAATGATCATTGTTTAGTATCACATCAGCACAGGAATACTATTTGATTACAAGTTAATAACTGAGAGCGAAGATACCAAATGACAAGAAAACTTCAGCAAAGTGCGTTAATTGACAACTATTAAATGTTAAAGCAATCAACAATATTCATCGGGTTATTGTATTATTGTGACTATATCAAACATATCTTTAGTTGATTTGCTTTGTTTACTATGTTCTTATATTTATTCGATAGTTTTCAGTTTAGAAAAATTTATAATAAAATGTTTTAGAAAATAAATCACTAGAAGTGGGTTGATCTGCTGATGAATGCGAGAAATTGCTTGGGTGGCGGTTCACAAAAGATAATTTTAATGATATACAAATTTAAATACTTTGAAAAAATAATGCTAAGTAGAATTGACTACTACATGATTTTAAGGAATCACAGAGGATTTTAATAATAATCCGTACCGTAATCTTCAGTTAATATTTCGTTAAATAAATTTTGAATATCGTGAATTAAACAAGATTATGGGATACGCACTAACATTGACCAACAAATCTCTTGTACACTGTTTGTGTGTTTTCCTAAAGCTTGTAATCAATTTGATTTCTTTATACATGTAGAGTCTAGTAGCATAGTGAAATCCCAATGCATTAAAAAGAGTCTTTTTAAATGCATTTAAGATTTTTGATTCTAGCACATGATAATCGATCATGAACGAGCCAATCAATATACATACGATTATTTTTATGGTTAGGGCTAAACATTCTAAGCATTTAGTTAAGGTGAAAGATTAAGTCTTTAATACTCTTATTCATTGTAAAAAATCGGGTTACGGTTATTTAGTATAAAATATTAGAGTTGGCCTACTCTGTTTATAATTGTCTATAAACATATATCTGTCTTCTGTCTCTTTCTGCCTGTCTGTATATAAAATATTCCATATATTTATACACAAATGCATATTTTAAATACTTCATAATTTTATTGACGCAGTTTAACTAATATTTTATTATCATGACCATGCGCTTGAGTGAACGGGTTATGTTAGAATTCTCTTTGATTGATGCACTAGTTGCAGTTATCTGAAATACTAAAATTTTAAGCTAGGGGTATTCTATAAATTACTAATTAAGCAACGAAACATGGCTTAACAACATTGTTGATATAGTTAATTAAGATAATAAGTTAGTTAATGAATGAATCTCTTTATATGAATCTCTTTATATAAGTAAAAGTGAATCTCTTTATATAAGTAAAAATGAATCTCTTTATATAAGTAAGACACACGGAAAGCAGTAGTTTGAAACATAATTTTTAAGATATAACTATGTTAGTCATCATACTATTTTAGAAAGAGTACCATAATGTGTTACAATTATTAATCGATAAGTTTCGATATTGCATTATGGGACTCATCAAAGTGATATATAATCATGTGGGATACCATGCGAGATGATGCCATTTTAAATACCCGTTTTATTGTATCATCACATATGGATATAATTATGGTTAACTATTGCGCCATGAAAATTTTTCATATATAGTATAAAATAACAATGTGGTATTTTATCATAAAAAATAGTCGTGTGGATATGAATATTGTCCTAACTCATAGCAGTATCTGAACATAAAAGATAGGTTTATAACCAGATAAAACACAACCATAATGAAATAGATAATCATTTTCTTGCGTGTTATTATTTATTCGATAATAATCGTAAATATACCATGATTATGACGGATTGCAATAGATATGCATCACAATTTTTGTGACTTTTAACCCGGGAGACCCTTTTGCTCCTCAGATTCATTTGACAATACTGATTAAATAGTCACATAAAGTTCCAAATCGATCAAAATTTGAAGGAACACCTTATTTGTTAACATGTTTATGTAGGCTTAAGTTCTTTTTCAACAATAAATGCGTTGTCTGAAGGCATTTTATAAGTGCATCATTTTTATTTGCTATTTGGGTTTTATAGGCAAAAGTTGACGACAGTAATGGACTGGGATTAGTGAATGTTATTTTAAATGAATATTTATTGAATTCGAACTAAAACACGATATAATTGAAAATAACTTTTCAAGATTTGGTAAATATTAGAAATCTATTACATTTATTAATATTATTAGTATCATTTTTAATTCACAGGATTTGATAACATTTTACTCTTAAGTTAAATATATAAGTACACTATCGTTTAGTTGTTTATGGATTTTTTAATGCATCCCCTTAAACTGGTTGACAGAGATGTTGTCTTTAATAAAAGAGAAAAAAATTTAAATTTAAATGAAGTTTAACCATGAAAATATAATAAAGTTATTTAACCGTTTAATTAATCCTTTCATTAATGTAAATGAATGATAATATGAACAATGTTAAGCATGATAGTTTCAAAATCTGATAAAGCACTAATTCTCAATCTGACGATCTCTTTTCTTTTTAAAAATCAAATGTTCTTCTTTGACACATGTGCTCACTATTTGGGGATCAACAAATTAATCAAAATATTTCAGAAATTGGTTAACTTTGAAAAAAATCAGGGGCTTATAATATCCTCTTACTTATACAAGAACAACTTCGGCCCAGTAGTATTCTGGAATTTGTTGCCTCATTTAATTTAAGCCAGTTCACTTTAAAAAAGCTTATAAAGCTCTTTAGCTAAAGCCATCTAAGTCTTCTTTAGCAGTTTGTGTATTTTACATATTGGGTGTTAATATTTAAAAGCGCAGAACAAGGAGATCCTTGTGACAGAGTTTGTTATTTGAACTAATCTATCAAATATTGAGAATTTCTCTTTCGAATATTTTTGAACTGTCGAAGAAAACTTAGTATTAGATGTATACTAGTACTGAAATAAAAAAATTATAAAAAGCACGGGATGGGTCAGGTTAATAGGGGCTATAGTTCAAAATTTTATTTTCAGGAGATAAATTCTTTGTTTTCATTACCAGCAATTTGATTGTTCTTCAATTTTTCTCTTAAAAATGCTCTAATGACTTTTAATGTTTTTTCCTGAATTCATTTTAAATTTAAAGACTGATTAAAAACTTTTTATCTGAATGAAATATAGGAATGTGTAAAGAAACAAAATTTGAAGTTATTAAATTTCAAAAGGGTTTAGAAATCTTCTCTCTTTCACCTGAGAGTGGATGCCCTTAATTCATAAAGTTGAGACTTCACCCAAGCGCGTATGCGAAACAGAACTATCTAATAATTACGCTTGAATGCATTGAACAAAGAAGAATTAAGGATTTTAGATTACTAAAGTGACTTGAAGTTGTCCCAACGCAATCAAAATGCAATTCAGATCCGATCTATTGTTAGATATTGAGGTCGATTTGAAATAACTAGATCACTAGATCACCGAGCGTGCAGAGCTTAGAATGATAAACATTCTGTTGCTTTTGTCCCTTTCTTCCCCATTTTTTTTCTTCTCCTTACGCTAAAATCCTTCATACCGTAATCTCAATAGTTAATGAAATCCTAAATAATTTAAATCAAGCTGTAATGAGAATAATTTTGAATGTTAATAACTGTCATTTTTAATAGAACATAATAATTTTTCTTTTATTGCGTGGTAATACTAATGACGCAAATGTATATTTGTTAAATGTTTTGTTATTGATTTCTCGTCAGTTTTGCGAATACGCAGGCAATTTTTTTACCTATTCGTATTTAGTAATACAATATCGCATAACTTATTATAATAGTACATCTAGATGTGTTATAGAGTCGGTCTTCCTATGCAAGAATACTTTCTTTAATTTTCGTACAAGGAACTAAAGAGGGCATTCGATGATAAATTTTCTATGAAAAATCTGGCATCTTTCTCTATAATTTTGTCACCAAAAACTCATTGAAATTCTGTAATAATTCTGACTCCAATCGCTTTGACTCAAACTGGGCTAGTGCTATGATGTTAAAGCTTTATCTCTATTGTAAACCTGTACTGAGATTGTTCTGCTTGCAACACACGGTTCACACTGGGCGCTTTGTCGGGGAGCTCGACCCGCGACTCGACCCGCGACTCGACTCAGGTGTGAATAGCTTCATGCTTATAGCAGTGTTTTTTTCTCCGTGGTTCGAAAAGTCGCGCGTCGGGCTTCGCGACTCGA
>JAQIXG010003666.1:0-14336 GCA_034700105.1 Oconnorella tubifera | reverse complement strand
GTATATACATATAGTAGAAGGTACATGCACATTGCACAATATACTTATTTTACACAAATACTGAATAAGATTAATATATAACAATTCCGGTAAAAAAATCGCAAGAATCACTATGTATATAACAAGAATCATACCATTTACATACTATTAAGCTATCTCAATTTTATATCAACTATAGTTCTATATTTAACTTTTTAGTCAATTGTTCAAAATTTAAACATGCAACAAGGATAATAAATTTCTGTAGTTTCTCAGCAAAGAAATAAACAAAAATTACAAATCAAAACAACCTGTAGATCCAGTTTGACCCTGTGGTCCAGTTGCACCAGATGGTCCTATAATTCCAGGGTCACCTTTTGGTCCTGAAGGTCCCGGGGGTCCTGTGCTACCTGTCGATCCACCTACCCCACTTCCTCCATTGCCAGAAGGTCCTGAATATCAAATTAAATATCGACTTAAACTTAATGCAAAATTGTTTCAACCTGATAAGAAAACATCATAGTATTATATTTATCATAATATTGATATTATATTATAAATATCATGTAATGGATCCTGCAGATTCTTAAATTAATAATATTTGCCCTATTAAAAGTTAGTTATTGTTTATTGCTATTTACTTTATTATTTAGTATTTATATACTTATTAACTTTCTTTGCATAGAAATTTAGTTAATTTAGTATTAAAACCAAATCGCTAAAAGTATTTACCATTACAATATCCTTGCTCAACATTATAAATACTATGAAAAGATAGCAAATATACCTGGAGGACCCGGTATGCCCTGTGAACCGGAACCCCCTGGCAATCCTGATGACCCAGTCGCCCCCACTGGACCTGTAGGACCAGACGGTCCAGTGGAGCCTGGTGCTCCGGTAGATCCCTGGACACCAGGCATACCGGTGCTACCACTAGCACCAGATGCGCCACTTGGTCCAGTCTGGCCAGGTGGTCCTAGAAAAATTTCAGTGAAAATTTATTCAATTTTCAAAAAAAGTGAAAATTACGATTTTTCTTTTTTATTACCAGCAAAATTATCTTAACTTAATTTAATTATCTTGAAATAAGTACCCTACCTGCTGGGCCAGTAAGACCAGTGGCCCCTGTGTCTCCCAAGACCGCATTTCCAGGAATCCCAGGCAGACCAGGGGGTCCAGGGGGTCCAACGGGACCAGTAGACCCTATCACACCAACGCCCTCAGCTGTAGAAATATTAGTAGACATTATTAATAACAAGTACATTTATTAATTCTGTGTCATTAATACACAATATAACTGAATGATATTAATAAATATAACCATCTCATTGACTTAAATTGTATAAATTGCACATGGGCGCCCACAGAAATTTTTGTAGGAGGGGGCAAAACAATGGTCTACAAATAAAATTTTCAACAAGAGCTCGAAAAGTGCAAAACAATAAATTAAGAACAATGGTATTTATCATATTTGTTTTTTTTAACGTAAAATTTGAAAAATTTGAAACATAAAAAAATGTCTAGCCAAACAACATCCAAACAAAATCAGTTATTTATTCTTCAATGAATTTTTCCAGATAATTAATAATATAAAGCGAATCACTTTATATTATTAGTTGTAACGGTGTCACGGTAATTTTGTTAAAGCATGATCTAAATTTTGACTCTGAGTTGCACTTTGTGGACCTCAGTGTTTTAATGCTAAGAAACTGGTTGAAAGCCAAAAAGTAGTATGTAAAAAAATAAATATCTATTTTCCAGGGAGGGGCAAGTGCCCCCTCTTGCCTCTATGTGTGGGCGCACATGAAATTGCATTAGTGATTCTAACTTAGTTAGACTGACAAATGTTAAATTATAATTAAACTGCAAAGACCTGCATTAAAATGTTAAAATCTTTATATTAAAACGCCTCAACTTTAATAATGATAGCTAAGATTTTAATGATATTTTTGCAAAAAACTGACTTATTGGACAGCTGACTCCCACAAGGCTAGCAGAAAGACTACTGAGATCAGTAAATGCATTTACATAGTAGACATCCAGTGCTGAACTGGCAATTGCTCTCAACTCATCTGCATTAATCTGATTCGTAACACCGATCACAATTAAACGAGTTCCTGCTTGTTTTGTCAGCAATGCCTGCAATAAAAAGTATTGCAAAACGTGCATAAAATTAAATAAGTTTTATAAGGATAATTAATTTAATACTTTCGGGACAGTTTCCCAAAACACTTTTTAATCTATATGCATTCTATAACTTAATTTTTTTTACAATACTTGCTTAAACTATTATTTAAACTGTCTTTAACTGTTATTTAACACAAATAATTTAACTTATATTAATAATGACAGTCAGATGGTAATTATTTTCATGTAATCTCTAGCAATTAGCTGAAAATTATAACATTAATAAATTTTCGAAACATTACTTAGTTTCAGAAGTAAACCAATTTTAATTAAGAAATCCATCGCTACAATTTTTGCATGCTTAGAATAAAACTTACAATATTCAGTACTCTAGAGCTGTACATATTAAAAATTCTTTTTTTCACAGATTTTCTAACAAAACTATACAAATTCTGAAAAATACATTTATCATGTGACAACATTCACCTCAGGTATTGTATCGTTTGGTGTTACAGTTGACTGTCCGTCTGTTATCACAAAGGCTAGATTAGGAATATTAGGTCGATCTCCGTTAGTGGCATTAAATACTACAGTTCTTAGTATCCTTAACCCATCAGCAGTGTTAGTGGTTCCACCAACATAGTAAATCTTCTGAACTTGATCTTGCAATACAGTCTTGTTGTAATATCTGAAGAGCGAAAAAAGCTATAGCTTGATGCTAAGAGTATGCTTAATGTTTTAATGCTAATAAAAATAATTTTTAGTAATGATTTATTGCATAAACTAAACACATAATTGTAATTTGAGATAAAAAATGTTTAGTTACAAAACTATACAAATTTCACAAATTTTATTAAATTTATGATGTACATTATGTAGCCGTGGTACTTAGTCTAAATAACATATGCTTCTAAATTAAAAAAATACCAACACTGGATCTCTAAATGAATCGTTAATTATCTGCTGCTTAATATCTATTCTATCAATGCAGAATAGGATTTTCCTTTTACTGCACCTCAATGATACAATAAACGTGTATCATGTCCAGAATTCTATTCAAAATTAACATTATTAGTAGGCAAAAAAACACAAATAGTTCAATGCTAAATAAATAATTATTACTGATTGAGAAGAAATTCGACTTGACCAAAATTACTGAATTTTACAAAAGCAACTCTGGTCAGATCTGGTCCAATGTTGAACTGGTCGATGATAGATGACACAAAGTTGAGGACCAGATGCCAGTTTGGGAGATTCTTCTGATCAGCTTGATCGATGCTACCAGAAGAGTCGACAAGGAAAGCAAGATCGAGATTTGATGAACAAACTAGAAAAGATAAACATTTAAACAAAAGTATGAAAATTAATGAAAGAGCTCGTATAAAAAAGCTCTTTGCATCCTAATTCGTGTACTTTAAATTAAAAGCAAATTATAAATTAATTAAATTGTTTCAATCAGTCGATTGGCTTTTTTAAATATTTTAAAATTAGAGAAACAATTAAAAATGAGACAGAAAACAGATATTTGCTCTCACCCCCCCCCAAAAAAAACAGATCTGCCTGCTCTCGAGTAGCAAGAAATCTCATTAATACAAACAAGTTTTGAAAGTTTTAAAAGCAATTTTTGTGACTAGGCTTCAATTTTAATTCAATTTTTGCTGGAGAAAAAAATTGCCCCCAACTTGAAAAAGTTCAAATGACGTTCCTGTGACGTTTAAAATAAGAAAACCTAGCAAAGTTATCTAGACATTGGCTTGCAAAAAACTGTGTAAAAAATGTAGCCGTACCTACGCAAGGGCCTGGATCGATTCCAGCATAACTAATGATACTAGAGCCTATAAGGCTGCAGCCCATAGCAGCTCAAAGATATCAGAGCATGACGATTTAACGCAGCCAGATGAATAATAAAAATATAAATAAGGATATCAGTCACGACTGTTGGTAAATATTAAAGGCCTAATTAACATTTTTAAATATAAGTTTAACATAAATATAGGCTATGTAAATAGTTAACAAATCGATTAAGAAGAGAATATTTATTTCAGGCCTTTAGCAATAGTTTTTAATTAAATATTAGTAGGCACAGTAAATTCCAGTTAATCTAGATTTATTATGAAATTTGTTACTTGCAAATATGCTATGTTATCATTGTTATGCTTAGGTCATAACATTCAGATCGCACGATTTTCGTTTCAGGAAAGTATACTTTAATCATAAACTCTCTGCGGTGTAGTCTCTCTACTTAATCTCAACTATTTAATTCAATTATTTAATATTGCTAATTTAGGCCTACTATTAACTATATTGCTTAGGCTACTTTCATTATTATTAAAATGTACAAATAGGCCTATATGACAATATATTACTTCTCGCAATATATTGCCATATATTGCCAGAAGTAGGGTACGTACTTGTATTGCTGTAAAGTCATATCAGAATCCAAAAATAGTATTAATAATTAATTAACATTTGTTTACAGGGCCTACCTAATTTATTCGTGTTCAGTTTTTTCTCACTATATCTAAATCATGTCTGAGGCCATTAGCGCCACAGCTGAATCACTAATAATTCACATAAAAAACGATGACATCAGAGCCCTTAACGTAATCCTCTTTAACGTACCGGATCAGACCATGTGGCGCGATGTGGTACGTCACGAGCTCAACCTACAGCCCTTAATGGAAGGCCTGTTGGATTATGACGTCATAATCCCTCGCCTGGCTGTGTTTGATATCTGTACAATGACGCCTTTTCATTACGCGGCTATGAAAGGGGCTGATGCTATTGTTGAGCTGTTTTTGCAAGCCAGTGGGCTGCCAGTGGATGTTGTGCTGAGATCTGGGACTACTGCCTTGCATTTGGCTTGTTTCACTGGAGAGACAGAGACGGTCAATCTGCTTATAGATAAATATCACGCCAGTGTTAATCAACATGATAAGTGAGTTGATTCAATTAATAATTTGTATTAAATTTAAATGTTGAAGTTTAAAAGCGTGTTTAAACTTTAAAGTGCATTAAGACCATGTTTAGTAACAGTAATTTTAATTCTTTATCATGGACTCAAATGTTGTTTTAGACTTTTGTGTTCATTAATGGGTATATTTGTATTTTCAAGACTAGTCAGGCCTACATCGTTTAGAATATGCGTTATTTATAATTTGTCCAAGAATTTAATCACAAAATTTGTTATAATCTATATTTAGATACGGCTGGACGCCACTACACTACGCTACTATAGGAGGAAAACTTCTCATCGTTGAGCTGCTCATTGCCTGGGGAGCTGACGTCAACAAGAGAGACAAAGATGGGACAACAGCGGCCTTCAGAGCCCAAGCGTTTGGTCGCGAGGACATCGTGTCAACTCTTCTCTCGTCAAACGGAGACGCGGATCAGCTCCTCGTGGACCACAGTTGGCAGGATTCACTTCCGGAATATGCTTCCATCAACCGCGTAGCTGGTAAACGGGTAAATATAACCGGGGTAAAAGATTCGGATTACCAGATCCCGGTAAACGTGAATCCTTCTACTTATTGCGAAGTTAAAAAAAAAACAAAGCGAGTTGTAAAGAATAGTGTGTTGCGAGAAGAAAGAAGTGAATCGATTAATTTAGACACTGCAAAATCCAGAGAAAGAAAACAATCGAGAAATGGTAAAGAAGATGAACTGAATTATTTAACATTAACAAATGCAATGAGAGAGGAATTTGTAAACTTCCGTTTAAGTAAACTGCAAGATCAGAAAAGAAAGCCAAAGAAAGCTAGTACTGTTGTTAATCCACCGATTGATACAGATTATGAAGAAATCAACGATGCAATGCTTGAGAGAATTCCTGAATCTCTTAAACCTTCGGATAAATCCAAATCTAAATTATCCGCGGTAAATATTGTCCATAAAAAACTAGCGAGTATATTCTCAGCGAAACCCGATGAAAAGGTGAGGATATCAAAACAACCGCCACCCCCTCCTCCTTTACGAAATGAAAACTCTGATTGTGGTGTTACTGAAAACACTCCTATAGTGCGTAGAAGTAAGAGTTTGGTTAATCCAGTTGGTAATCTCAATAAAACATCGGCATTTCCAAGACAGATTAGTTCCCCATCAACACAAGAACACGATGACCTAGTAACTTCAACGCATCAATTAAACATCAGAGATAAAAGACGTGATGCTGATGACAAAACGCGATTGATACTAATGCTCTCGAAGATAGAACGCGACAGTGCCGTAATGGAATCGTCATTTCAAGCTCTCGCGTCAAAAATAGACTCTGATGATGACTGGAAGACGCTGGCTTTTGCTCTCCCGCTGAGATCCGATACAGCCATGCTTGAGAGGAGGATAGAGGAGATCGAGGCAAGAAGACCGGGTGATGTCTACTGGCAGACAGTTGATTTGTGCAGAGACTGGAGGAGTCACTGGGGCGATGCGGCAACTTTGGAAAGTTTGAAGTTTGCAATGAGGAACTGTGGCCTTACAAATGTGGTCGCATTTGTGGAAATGGCTGCGAATGAATTTAATAGCTAAGTGTGTGTGCCTTTAAAGTGGTATTAGGAAGATGGATACTGTTTAGACTGGACATTTGTGACATTGAATCTAAAATGCTTTCATTATGGATCAGTATTGTAAAGGTTACTGTTTGTTAAAAAATTTCAAGTATTATTATGAAAATTCCAAAATTCATTGTATTTTTGTGGGGAAAACTTTCTCTCCCATCCCATGAGACTCCACCTGAACCTGAAAATTCATCATATCGCCGATTTGAGAATTGGAAAAAAATATATCGTGAAAATTAGTAATACTTTTTTGAACACCCCCCCCTCATGGCAGGATTAAACATTTAAGGGGCCCTGTGCCAACAAAAATTTGAGACCCTTTTTCAGTATCTTAAATACTAAGTTTTAAAGATTACATTTATGACATTTTCTCTTCTAGAGATTCCAGGGCAATTGGAAAGCGATAATACAGAAAAAGAGAAAAATTGAATTAAAATTATAATAATTTAAAAAAAAACCATTTCTAGTAAATTGTATCCATTAAATATTCGTAATGAATCTATGATGAGACCATCGACCTGTGAATCAGACTCATGCAGTTAAATGCTCGTATCCCTTTAGAAGTTAATTTGCAGATATTTACGAAAAATATAAAAAAAAATTAAAATGCTATAGGCTTATTACTGACTGCGATATTATAATATTTTATGATTGAGAAAATAACTATAGTTGCTATGCCATTTTAGCGCTAATTTACAGCGAGTAAAACTTAAACTAAATATTAAATTAGTTAAGCATCTAATCGTTACGTCATAGTGGCGCTAATTTACAGCGAGTAAAGCTTAAACTATTCAAATTCTAATTTCACGAATATTTCTTGTTGAAACTATTTTATGAAAAATTGGATAGAGCATGTTCTGAGGAGAGAAGGTCTGTTGAGATTGGTGATTGAGGGGAGGATGGAGAATAAGAGACCAAGAGGAAAGCCAAGGTTGGGGATGATTGATGATCTCAGATAAGAAAGCTGTGAAGATATGAAGAGAAAAGCAGAGGATAGGGAGGGATGAAGGGTTTGGATGCCAAGGACCTGCCGTGAGGTAGAGAACTGATGATGATGAATTTTTCAGTT
Source organism: Oconnorella tubifera (assembly GCA_034700105.1). Lineage (NCBI taxonomy): Eukaryota > Metazoa > Annelida > Clitellata > Enchytraeida > Enchytraeidae > Oconnorella > Oconnorella tubifera. Next base: position 6,608 of record JAQIXG010003666.1, on the reverse strand, counting down.
ATTTCTTTTTCATATTTTGGGTGCCCCACAAAATCAGGGGGCCCCCTTCCGCGGCGCAGTTGGCACAATCCGGCCCTGAATTTTTAAAAAATCAAGCTGAGAACAGAGAAACCAAACGATGATTGCAAGGAAAGGGGGAGGGGAGTTAAGGGTTAACCTACTCTTTCATTGAAAATGAAGCTTTTTTTAGCAAAAATATTAATAGTTTAAAAAATGTGTCAAATTATGATTTAAAGTAACATTTAAAAAAATTGAGTGTAATAATAATCTTTTCTATACTATTTTAGATGAGCTATATTTAGAAACTTCACACATTCCATTAGAGAATGTCGATGTACAAGAGGAAGTGGCTTTAATAAAAAGTAAATATAAGTTTATTACAAAAGTAAAAATAAATAAAAATATGAATCTGTATTATTAGCATGTTAAATATAAATCTGAATTTATTTAATAAAGTAAATCATATTTATTTATTGCAGTCATGCATACGTTGATAATAAATGTAAATAAAATAGTATTTTATTCAATAGTATAATTTTTTGGTTACATTTCGGTTTCGCACCTCACCTAGTTAGGGTTAGAGATGGTCAGAAGTTGGGTTTAGATTGTAACCACAGTCATGATTAGGGTTATTGAAACGGATCAGAAGTAGTTTGATATAATAGCATAATTTTTTTTATTAATTTTGGAATTTGTCTTCCAAGCTTATTGTGTTAATTGTATTTGTTTTTTATAATCAAATAATTGCTGCATATATTCGAGAATACTTTCAATAAATACAATTTAATTCATTAGATAAATAACAAGACATGATCTAAAACCAAGACCAAATGGATACCCGTCGAATCAGCTACAAATCCCCCGAACCCCTCCAACCCAAACCCAACCCCCCCGACGATCAATCCTTCGTCTCTATCCTAACCAACACCTTCAAGTCGGCGGGGATTGCCATTGGGGTTTGGTTATGGGGTTATTATGGATTTAGTATCGCGTGGGTTTTCATAGCGCTCTTCTGTCATATTGCTCAGAATGAATGTCGTAAAGCGAAGTTGGCTAAAAAGGTTTACGCTCAGCACGCTGTTATGAATGAAAGGACGGCCATACAGTCAAGGATCTGTGATGATTTGTCATGGGTCCGTGGCTCCTCGATATTTTGTTATTTTAAAACTGACGCGTTACTTCGAAATAAATATGTTTCATTAAAGTTATTAAGTATTTTTATTAAGTTTAATGTCCGGATTACTGCATTGTATGAACAATATAATACAGTGTTCTAATATTAATAATATAATCATTAATTCTTTCCTCCTTTGTTAAATTTAGTTCTTTTTAACATAATACCCCTCTCACTTCTATTTAGAATTTTACAACTGCTACGGGTATTAAAATTTTTAAATTAAATTCCAGATAGCATTTATATGTTTGTAATTAGTAACTATATTAATCGAATATTTACGAGTATAAATATTTTATTATTACTAACAAGCAAGACTTGTAATTGTTCTAAATATATTTATTTCAGGTGTATTTTCCTGATATTGAGAAGGCTGAATGGCTCAACAAGGTATTAGAACAAAACAGATCGCCTAATAACACATATATCTATACGAATGTTTTATTAGTAACATTAATCTTACATATAATCTTTTAATAGATCAACTAATTAGTTAATTTTAAAATGCAAATGTTGATTAGTTAATTAACTATCAATATAATTAATTATAAATATAATAAATAATTTGATCATAGATCATAGAGCAAATGTGGCCGTTCATCGCGGACTACGTTAAAGATTTGATCAAAGAATCTATCGAGCCTTCGATCAGAGAAAGCTTATCTAAGAATAATCTCAAGTCTTTTAAATTTGATAAAATTGATATCGGAGATGTGGTTGGTTCGATTTTGTGTGGTTTTTAGTTTTTAATGTTTGTATAACTGTTGAAAGATGATGTTGTAGGTGTTTTATTAAAGGGTGCAGCAAGTTTAATCTTTACTAAAGGGTGCAGAAAGGTTAAGCTTGAGATATGATGTTGTAGGTGTTGAATTAAGTGTTTCATTAAAGGGTGCAGCAAGTTTGAGGTTGGAGAGATGATGTTAAATAGATAGATGTTGCATTGTGCATTTTACTAAAGGGTGCAGAAAGTTGAACTGTTGCAAGTTGACGAAAGCTGCTGAAATATGAATATTATATGTATATATTACGAATAAATTAAATATATTCAAATTTATTGAATCTATTTAATGATTTGTTATGAACAAGATTTTTCTAACCTCCCTCCTCTCTCATTTTATCTAGCATTGGTTTTAATTGTTAATTCTACTTATGTCATCATCATTTCATCATCATTTATATCATCATTATTATCATCATTTTATCATCATTATTATCATTTTAAATGATGATATATGAATTTTTGGTTTATTTATATCAGTCACCAAGAGTTGACGGTCTCAAGATGTACACGGATAATATCAAGCAAGGAGAAATCATTTGCGATCTCGAAATTAAGTAAAGCAGCTTAGGATATGCGCAATTTTACTTTAAATATATTTAATTTATCGTTTAAAGTAAATTTTACTGTAAAATATCATTTTATTTTTGATTTTATGTAATTTTATATTTGATGTAACCATCGAGAGGGGGAGATATAACCACGATATTTCCCAGTGTGAATAAAAACCAATTTTTTAAGTTTTATAAGTAATTTTTAAAAATTAAATCTATTAATACAAGAATCAAGCATTCATTTGGTTTCACCATAAGAAATTTATGGAGTGTTAATGCACTGCCTTTTTGTGCTGATGTGACATTAAACAACAGAGACATTGTTATTAGTTACAATGACATGTAATATCATATAAATAATACCATATTGCATACGAAGTTAATATACAACATCATATACAACATAATATATTGTATATGATGTTATTGATGTTGCTTTTATTGTCTTTTTTTGTATAGATACTGCAGTGATTCCAATATAAAAGTTACAGTTCAAGGAATAAATGCCGGCATTAAAACACTCGAGGTATTGCTTTATACGTCTTGTTAATCTAGAATTTGTTCTTTATGGAAACAACATTTTATCGTAGTGAAATAAACACTTTTAATTGACAGTACAAAAACAGTTAAAGTAGTTAAACGAAGTTAATTACATAGAGAAAACGTTAACGTACGTTAATTAGTAGTTAAATCAGATTGCTGTAATATTTAGTTAGTGAAATATTTCTGTTGTTAGTCGATTGCTGTAATATTTAATTAGTGAAATATTTCTGTTGTTAGTTGATTGCTGTAATAGTTAGTTAGTGAAATATTTCTGTTGTTAGTCGATTGCTGTAATATTTAGTTAGTGAAATATTTCTGTTGTTAGTCGATTGCTGTAATATTTAGTTAGTGAAATATTTCTGTTGTTAGTTGAGTGGTACGTTGAGAGTGATAATGAAGCCGTTGATTAGTGATATACCCATTGTAGGGGGGGTGACTGTTTTCTTTCTCAATAAGCCGGTCGGTTTAAACCACTTCCTGTGCTTTATTGAGTTCTTTTATAAGAATTATCATCATCTTTATCATCATCTTTATCATTATCATAATTTTTATCATCATTTTTGTTATCATCTTTATCATCATTCTTATCATCATCTTTGTCATCATTTATATCATTATCTTTATCATCATTATTATCATTATCTTTATCATCATCATTAGCATCATCATCGTTATCATAATCTATTAATAATTTGATATTGAGTTAAATTTTATTAAAGATGAAAAGAATTTTTACAAAGATATTTGACAAAACCAAGATATTTATATTTATATAGATTTAAGTATATATAATATACTTTTAACGTATTAAAAAGGTGTTGAAATTTAATAAGTTAATTCTAATATATAATATACTTTTTATGAATTAAAAGGTGTTTATAAATATTAATTTGTGCTATTTTATGTTTTAAAATTTCAGTCTCTGTCGTTTGATTTGACTTCTGCTGCTAATTTACTGGATATGCCTTTGCTTGAGTAGAAAATCTTTATTTCTAATAAATAAATAAATTAATTAATTAAATTGTTTAATTTCAGATAATTTAGAAATAATTGAATTTAATAAATGGTAACAAAGCAGGATAAATAAGTATATTAACGGAATAAATTTAGATAATAAATCTATTTTATATAATAAATGAATTTTATATAATAAATTGACTTTGCATCTAAAACAGATCATATAATAAACACATTTTATATGATAAACCAATTTTAAATAAACACATTTTATACGATAAACATATTTTATACGATAAATATATTTTATACGATAAACATATTTTATACGATAAACAGATTTTATACGATAAACAGATTTTATATACGTTTATAATAAATAATCGCAAAATAATAAAGTTGAAATAAACGACTTTAATTCCATTTCTGAATTTATACAAAAAAGAATTTTATAACGTTAGATTGTATAATAAAAGTTTTTTATTTTTTGTTAGTAAATCGCTACGAAGTGTCGTAGAGGACCAGATAGCACGCTACCTTGTGCTACCAAATAGATACCCCATAGCGCTCTCAGATAGGATAGATGCTGCCACGCTAGCTGCGATGAAATACCCGCTACCTGAGGTATTTAATCAGTTCTAGAAGGGTAGTTTTTTGTTGTAAGTAAATTATGGTTAGTTAAATTGTTTTTGATATTAAGTACATATAGGCCAAATAAGAGTGAGACAGACAGACAGACAGAATAAGAGTCAGACAGACAGACAGAATAAGAGTCAGACAGACAGACAGACAGAATGAGAGTGAGACAGACAGACAGACAAACAGACAGAATAAGAGTGAGACAGACAGACAGAATGAGAGTGAGACAGACAGAGAGACAAACAGATGGACAGAATGAGAGTGAGACAGACAGACAGACAAATAGATGGACAGAATGAGAGTGCGACAGAAAGACAGACAGAATAAGAGTGAGACAGAGAGACAGACAGAATGAGAGTGAGACAGACAGACAGACAGAATAAGAGTGAGACAGACAGACAGATAGGCAAGGCAGAATAAGAGTGAGACAGACAGACAGATAGAATAAGAGTGAGACAAACAGACAGACAGAATGAGAGTGAGATAGACAGACAGACAAATAGATGGACAGAATGAGAGTGCGACAGAAAGACAGACAGAATAAGAGTGAGACAGACAGACAGACAGAATAAGAGTGAAACAGACAGACAGAATGAGAGTGAGACAGACAGACAGATAGAATGAAAGTGAGACAGACCGACAGACAGACCAACAGACAGAATGAGAGTGAGACAGACAGAGACAAATTGATAGACAGAATGAGAGTGAGACAGACAGAGAGACAAACAGATGGACAGAAGGAGAGTGAGACAGACAGACAGACAGAATGAGAGTAAGACAGACAGAGAGACAAACAGATGGACAGAATGAGAGTGAGACGGACAGAGAGACAAACAGATAAGACAGAATAAGAGTGAGACAGACAGACAGAATGAGAGTGAGACAGACAGACAGACAAACAAACAGATGGACAGAATGAGAGTGAGACAGACAGAGAGACAAACAGATGGACAGAATGAGAGTTAACTTTCATGCATAATTTTTTCATAGATTTATTTTTTATATTTTATTTATATATTTATAATTTTTTATTTTGCTTCTGCGCCATACAGGGTGTGGTAGCGCTGCATGTTTTAGAAGCGACTGAGTTGGTGGCGGGAGATAAAAACGTTATCGGAAAGGCAACGTCGGATCCTTATTGTGTTCTAACTGGTGAGTGACTGATTTTTTTATACCTTTTTTATTTTTTGTAAGTCCTGCGTTTGATTGTTTGTCTGTTTGTCTGTTGGCTTCTCTGTTTGTTTGTCTCACTTGTTCATTGTTTTTTTGTCTGTCTGTCTCTTTTGCTGTCTGTCTGTTTGGATTATTCATTTACTTCTGTCTGTCTGTTTGTCTCAATCCTTCACAGTCTGTCTGTTTGTCTCTCTTGCTTCTTTGCCGTCTGTTTGTCTATCAGTTTGTCTGTCTATATGTACTTATATCTTTATCTCTCTGTCTATTTAACTGTCTTTTTTTTATTTATCTCTCACTCTCTATCCCTCTCTATCTCTCTCTCTCTCTCTCTCTCTCTCTCTCTCTCTCTCTCTCTCTGTCTGTCTATCTACACTCGATGCAGTGTACAGCTTGGTAAATTAAATGAGAGCACTAAATGAAGTTGTTTATATCTTTATTCAGTCGGAGCGCGAATGTTTAAGACGTCAGTAGTAAAAGCTACTCTCAGTCCTGTATGGAACCAGTTCTTTGAGGTTACATTATATATTGAAAGAGGGTTTTTTATCTTTATTTTAGTTTGTTGTAATTTTATTTATTATGCTTTTTTTGATTTTAGTAGTTTCGTTAATAAAATGTGTTTATTTACTGTAATGATGTTAGATTGTAAGATGTATGTTTTTGTGATTGGTTAAATTTTGTAGTCATTTCTAGAGACAGATAGACAGTCAAGGAGACAGACAGACAGATAGAAAGATAGAGCAAGATGATAGATAGATAGATAGATAGATAGATAGATAGATAGATAGATAGA
>JAQIXG010003665.1:0-14337 GCA_034700105.1 Oconnorella tubifera | reverse complement strand
TAAATCCGAGATTCACAACACTTCTCTAGTGTTTTTAACCTGAAGTATCTTTGCTTTTAAAGTTTTCCTCAAGAATACTTGACATTTCAATAATTACTTAAAGGATCTAAATTTATAATACAATGTATTATTTGGTTTTGTTATATCTTTCTTTACAAAATAAGGAAAATAGAAAGACGTATTTATTTATAGCATATGTTTATCCCATTTTCCATGAAGATATTTTTCTTGCCGCATGCTATCAGATTATAGTTATTAGTTTTTACTTATTCAGCCAGGATATATAAAAGAGATTTATATTTCCTGATTTATATTAATAAAAAAAATATTAGATTTATTATTATACATTTATTCCAATAATATTTGCCTATCTTACCACATTAATCACAATCATTCTATCTCTGTATTCTGCTTTTAAAAACTTAACAAAACTGACAACGTGTAGGCTTATTTTTAAATGCTGTAAAATAATCAACGAATTACATCTATTAATAAGACTCTTGCACAGAAATAGAACTATAACTATTAATAATTATAGGTTAGTGGACTCTAGCAATATTTAATGCGGTCCCGCCGGTCACTCACTGTACACTTGGCGATGATGTTACTTAGTTTTTGTTGGGCAGAGGATATATATATAGTAGTGTCTGACAAGGTACACTCCAAGTTCATACAAGTTCATACTTGTTGTCCAAGTTCATACAAAATTTAATATTTATTTTAATATTGAAAATAAGGCTAATGAATACGAATCACGATCGTAACCTAGGCCTACTATCAAAGTGAAAATAAGCTTATTAAATATGCCATCCTGGTTCCAGATATATGTGTTACCGTCGACATAAAAAGTTACAAGTGATCTAAGGCAGTGCTACTCAAAGTGGTGGTCCGCGGACCGGTGCCGGTCCGTGGGCCGTCAGCCACCGGTCCTGAGAAGTTATCAAGAAAGTAAAGAAAAATCTAATTAGAATCCTTCATTTGCTATCATTAAAACTAACCCTATAAAATATGTCAATTTTTCGACAATAATCACATAAAATGAAACAAATAAATGAAAATAAATAAGATTAATTTTAATAATTATTAATTAATGCTTTTTTAATTTTTTTCAAAATTGTTCGATAACATATATCAGAAAAAAGCCAAATTCATGCCAAATATCATGGGACACATTTCATTACCATGTCAGTGCAGAGAAAATATTTCACCGATCCCCGGTGCAATGAAAATTTTTTGGCCGGTCCGTTATACTAAAAAGTTTGAGCAGCACTGATCTAAAGTATTATAAGCAACCTTACGTGTATAAGATTTAAAGAGAGAATACTGAGAAAATTGAATCGTCTATAAGAAAGATATATTCACATGTCAAAAGGACTTAATTAGACAAAACTTTTTCAATTAATTATTTTTTTTATCCGAGATAAAGATATATTGGCTGTGCACAGTGTGCGGTGTAGAAATTGCTGGGAACTTTTGGGACAGTGTTCCGTGACAATTTTAACTGTTTCATTTTGAATGTTGTAACGTTTTGTCACCAGAATTTTATTTGCCATACTCGTAAGTTGTTCGGACTATTAACTTATTGTATATTGTTACATATATATTGTATTGTATATATATTGTATTATATATTGTAAATTATATTTGCATTTTGTTTAAACTGTCTTTAACAGTTTGTGCGCGGTCATTAAAAATTGTGTTCATTCCTATACATAAATATTGCCTTGCAGGCACGTGGTAAAATATCGATGTTATAAGTTTTTATTTATTTTTTATATTAAATTATAATCTTTCAATAATTCTCGTGTAATGCTAAAAAGAAATAATGTAATGAAATATCGGTAATATAGCGGAAATTATTGCAAGAAAATTTAGCCGCAAAAATCATAAAATAATATTTTTGATAAGAAAATGCGTTATCGCTCAGCGATTGTAAAAATTAATATTACATAAGGGGAAAGTTTTAGGCTGTTATTACTGACGAGGCTAGTCTCAAGATAGACTTCGTTTACATATGGCCGTGAGACTTTTTGAATCTACGAGATTTGTTTTTGCTAAATGAAATTTAATGGGTTTGGTTGTTTTACATGTGTCTTTGGTTTTCATATTTACATGTCATGATTTGATATGTGTTCCAATTTAGATTCACATTCGTTTAAATTGTACAATAAATGTCATTTTATTTAGTCAATTCACGATCACGGGACTTAGGTTCGGTTCTTGACATCGATGGAATGAACGGAAAGTTTTAAAATCGATATAATTTATCATTAAATTTAATCATTTAAAATTATCATTAAGTTTTGTTGACGATTTTTCAATATATTTTCAAAAATTTTCTTCCCAGCAGGTGAGATTTCTATTAATCTCTTTTTTAGTAGGAGAGTTGACTAGATTCTGTTTTTATTTTCTGCAGATCATTTACAAGAATGACATCACTAGCAAGTCAGTTAAAACATCTTAAAGTTAAGGCGCCCTTCGCGCAGTCAATACTAGGCTCAGATCTTGTGAGGCCCTCTATATTGCATGACCCGGGGGAGGCTGCAAAGTATGACAGGGAGTCGGTGTATGAACTGGGTGAGTCTAGTGCAACATGAACAATGTTATGATGTGTTGTAAAGTGGTTCCTCGACAATTTGTCTACAGACATTTGGTCTATCCTAATTGTAACATTTATAATAACCCTAACCGTAATCCTAGCCGTGACCGTGACCTTAACTTAAAACCAAGCTTTAAACTTAACCCTAACACTAACCCTAATGTTTCAGTAGACCAAACGACGCAGACAATATGTGTGTAGACATAGTGCGTAGACCAAAAGTCTGTAGATGAATTGTTATGACCCTGTTATAAGTTGACATCCGCTTAGTTATGAGTTGTATGTAAAAGTTATAATTCTATACATTGAATTATAAGTATATCAAGCTTGATGGTGAAGTAGTTAGACTGATGGACTCTGAATCTGAGCTGAGTGAAACTTGCAAACAACACTTCTAGCTTACTATAGTTTCATAGTTTCAATTTTATAGATTTTTCAAATGATAATCTGATGTTAAGCTTATGTTATATGTTTGTAATAGTAAGTGCAATTAAGCACGTTTAATAAGTTTGATAAATACTATCAAAAAGTAGTCAAGTTTTTTTTCAAAATTTATTTTGTTCCCCCAAAGCTCACTAATTTGTTACTTGCTGCATCCTTTAGTAAACCGCTTAATTTTACAGTTAAAATTAAAGTTAAATTGATACCAGTTTGCTGCTGCGTTTAGTAAAATGCTTAAGCTGACGATTACAATTAATTAGAATTATTACTAACTTGCTGAACTTTTGAGTAAAGGGCTTAAATTGATAGTTAAATTAAAATTGTTAATAACTTGCTGCAGTTTTGAGTAACTCTCTTAAATTGACGTTATAATTCAGTCATTATTTTTACTTCTTCTGCTTTCACACAGGTGTTAGTGGATTAGATGAACTAGAGAACATTAACTCTTGTTTCATCAAATACGAAGAAACTCTGTTTAGTCGAGCGAGCGTAACATTTGAACGTAGCACTCAGACGAGTGATGTCAATGATAAACTGAATGAAAACATACGAGAGTTTCTTATTGAAATCTCTCCTTATTTGCTTCTTAACGCCTCACGCAGGGCTCTTGAGTGGCTTATCTTTCGGTAGAACATTTACTTTTGTGTCTTAATTACAATGTACATTTAAATGTTATGTACATTATAAATGTTAAGTTTAATGTCATGGATTTTGTATTGTAATGATGTCTCAGATGTAGCTTTCAATTTAAGTGTCTTATTAAAGGGCAGCAAGTTAAGTTTAATGTCATGAATTATTGATATGTACCGATTTGTCATGTTAATGTATTAGGGATCAATTTGTCAGGGTACAGTTTTAGATTTGATTTATAATGTTTGGCGTATATGTATCAATTAATTAAATTCAACAAATTAATTTGATTAATAGATATGTTCTAATCGGAAATATCGAAGTAATTGTTATTGTAACAGATATCGTATTCATGAGATGAATGTTGATGAACTGATATCATGCGTGTTGCTCTATCACGATACTGCGTTGTTTATTGCTGTCATTAAACTTATACGACTCGAAGATGAGACAAACAAATGGCATTGGCTCTATAACTGTGCGGTAACGACATTATGTTTATTTGTATCTATTTTATTGTTATAAGTTTTATTTATACGTTGTTTATAGATTAAAATGTATGTTCTGTTTGATTTTTATATTTTTGTTGTTATAGTTTCTACTGTAAGTTGTTTAGAAATAAAGATGTATACTTTGTTGATTTTATTTATTTCTTCATACGTAAGATTATGAGGTCATCCTTTGTCGCTGTTTGCTTTTATTATTAATTTATATATAGAACGTTACTCGCATCAAAGCTGTGAAAGAAAAACATAAATAGAAATTCATATATACCCAATAGATGAGATGATAAGTAAGAAGTTTAGATAGTATTATGTAATTTATTATTATAAATAAAATAATATTATATTAATGCTGATTTTTACATTAGAAAATGGGAGTGCCACTGACTCGTTCCGTTCTAATCAATCACTGTAGGAAAGATGCTGGTTTTCTAAGTCTCATGTGTGATATGGTCCAAACGTATATACTGGTAATGAGAACACTAAGTTATTCTTTCATTTTTAGATTTAATTTGGTTTATTTATTTTAAACTTCAAACATCAACATAAGTAAAAAAAATATTTTGCATTACTATTATTTATATAAATTTTTTGCATAAGTATTTTATTGAATTTCTTTAATTTTTATACTTTATTTTTAAAATATATTAAATTTCTACCTATCCCTCCTGTATCTAGACACTAGGTTCAGACTCTCCGCACGTACGCCTGGCTGTTAACATGTTTGCCGTGGTTGGACTGGGTGTTATGGAGAATCGTGGTGATATTACGGAGAGAGTGGTATCTATCCTTGTGCCTTGTGTTGAGCAAGCACTAAGGGCTAAGAGCCTGGATCTAAAGGCTGCAGGTTATATGGTACTAGGTCAGCTGGCTAGTAAGGTTACACTGGAGGCGGGGCTTGTAGGCCAGCTTGTAGATAGGCTTACTAAGGTGAGAGTTGCGAACGAGTCATTGCATCTTTAAGGATAAGTTTAATGTCATGATTACTATATTATATAAATGATATTGAAGGTGTAGCTGTCAATTTAAGCGTTTTACTTAATGGTGCAGCTAGTTAGAGAAAGAGTGAGCTAGCTGGGATTTCGAATCCTGCGCGTTGACCACTTCTTTAACAGGCATTGATGTGTGGTTGAGCCGTGGTTTATGTAGCTTTGTACTGTTTAACTAAAACAATAATTTTAGTTGTATACGTGGTTAAAATGTGCAAGGTTCATGGTTATTAGAGCTATTTCATTGTAATCTGATATCATCTGATATCCTCTGTAATAGGAGGCTATTAGTCATATAAAAAGTGTTTAGACACTGGACTCAGACTCAATAGGTCCAGGTTAAAATCTCGGATAGCTTGCTATTTTCTCAAATTCGCTGCACCTTTAGTAAGACGCTTAAATTGATAGCTATGTTTTCAACATCATTAATACAATACGATAATCCCGACATTAAACTTGATAAATATTGTTATCAACTAGAATATATCATCATCTGATTAACCTTTGATGACTATGTCATTGTCTGCTGGATTAGTAGCTTTTTGTGCTGATGTGACATTAAACGATAAACTGTTATTATTTTGAGTGAATATTTATTTTAGCACATATCAGGACGTCTGTGTAAAGAAGCTGTATGTTGTCTCATTATTGTACTACACAATCAGAAGATTGAAAAACTTTCTAAAAAGTTAGTTTTTTTCTTCTATCCTTTACAAGCTGGTTCTGTTTCAAACTTAGTATCTGAGCGAGAGAGAGCTAATAGGAATGAAGAAAAGTATAAAATAGAATAGTTTATCATTAGAAATAAGAAGGAGATCGATTTTCTTGGGGGCATACTCAGCCTAGTTGATGATAGAGTATCATTTTCCATACTGATAAGTCCAGGATTGACATTTTATTTAAGATAAATTTTAAATTTAGTAAAATCCTACAGATTGTTGATGTTGAATAATATTATATTTATAATATAATTTTAAATGTAATTGAATTATTTCAATAATTCAAAATAAGTCTAATTTTTATTCTTCCATGAAATATTGTATAACCAAATTATGTCAATTTTTGTACTATCCAGAAGTTTCCGTCATATCTGTCGCCTCCCATCCCTGCCACAACTCCTTTTCTCTCTCAGCGCCACCTATAATCTCTCTCCTCTTCTCTCTGTCCTTCTGCCCCCTTTAGTTACCTCAGCCCTTGCCAGGGGAAGGAAGGAGGCCACTACCGATGACTCGATGGACTTGGGCGAGGGGTTACCTAATTATTACGAGACTCTAGTTGGGCTACTGGAGGGGATTAGCGTAACGAATAAAATGGCTGCCGATTTTATGAGGCATGTTGTGTGATTCTGCGACAGTAATATTGATCTACAGACTTTTGGTCTATGACACAACGTTCACCAACATTTGATCTACCGAAATTTGGTTTAGCTTAACTGTAACCCTTAAAATAATCCTTCCGCTAACCATAACCTTAAACCTAACTCTAAACCTAACCATAACCTTAGACCTAACTCTTAACCTAACCGTGACCCTAACCCTAACTTTGCAGTAGACCAAGTGTCGGTAGACATAACTTCGTAGATCAAAAGTCTGTAGACAAAATGTCGTACACCCATATAATTGTTTAATATCTTTTTTCCTTCTCACACTGACTGCATGCTCTTACTCAATGATGTCTCTCTTTGTTTTTATATCTTTTCTTGCCTGCAAGGGTTGCTGGCAATGTATTACAGTAAACCATGACATTAAAATTAACTTACCGCACGCACCCTTTAGTAAGACACTTAAATTGACAGCTACTTTTGAGATATTCATATAATACTGTAATCCATGACATTAAAGTTAACTTGCTGCACCCTTTAGTAAGACGCTCACAATAAATTACTATTACAGATCTATACTGGAAGGTTTGTGTAACCTACGTGGTGAGATAGATGTAGTGGACTCTGATGGGCATCAAGCTTGGAGGGATACAGCCAGACCATTGCTGGCTGTCCTAGATAGAAGGTGAAGATGTATATTAGTGTATTTTAGGTGTATTTGAGTGTATTTTGGGGTTCACCTAGACTTGGTCGGGTATCATTTTGTGCGGGTTACAGTAACTCATGTTCATATATGCGGGTGCTCACTTGCTCGTGCGTCTTTTACTCGGGTTACAGTTGATCGGTAATACATTTACTCGCCTACAATTACTCGGTCTACAGTTTCTCAGATAATTATAAATAAGATTAATAACAGAGGCGGATCCACGGGGGGGGGGGCCAATGGGGGCGATTGCCCCCCTCCCTACATAGTTGAAATAATTTTTTTAATGTATAAAGTTAAACCTCAGATAATTAGAAATCATATTAATAAATCATTAATCTGACTTTTGAACAAATGTAAGTTAATTAAGTTAACTAACATGTTTCAATTATTTATTTAATTATTGACATAAGACTAAGCAGCAGTGTAGGCTCAAGAATACGACAGTAAATTATATTGTCAGTGCATAATATGTTAGTGATAAGAATCATAAAGAATAAATAGTTTTAACATAAATAATGTAACAGTTACATTCGTTACTTAATAGCTAAAAGACAATTATTCTCGACTCACCTATTGTTACCGACCGAGTAAGTGTAAGCTGAGTAAAAGACGCCTGCGTAAGTGATCGGTCGCGTATCTGTAACTGAGCAAGTGACTACTGCGCAAGTGACACCCAACCAAATGTATGGATATCGTATTTTAGGTGTATTGTTGATTGTATTTAGTGTATTTTAGGTGTATTTAATAGATCCCTCTTTGTGACAAACTTATTTCAGCTCTTTCTGGTATTGAACGTTGTGGTTAGGATTCAATTTAGGGTTAGGATTGAAGTTATGGTTAGTGCTAGGATTAGAGTTAAACTTATTAAATAAATGTACATGTTTGATTTGTCAAGTTAATGTATACAGTGTAATTTTTTCTCAGTGCCATCTTTGTTATACTTGTATATCTTACAGATGGCCAGTTGCCTTTGAGTCAATATTTGCATTACTACAAAAGAACAAACTTCATCTAGACTTTCTTCACGAGCTAGCATCTCTCACTTGCACGCCTCTCAAGTATCAAGTCATCCCTGATATCTCCACTAATCTGCTGCTAGGACTCTGTCATGCCAAGACGTCTAATAGGTTCTATGCAGTCAGACATCTGGTGAAGGTTATAAGGACTGGAGGGCCAGTAGCTGAGGTAGATGGATACTAGTTGGATATTTAATTTATGTAAAAAAATTACACCCAGACAAAACGACCTAGTACATATTTAACAAAATAGCCTCATCAATAGTAACACTGACCTTAGCTAATCAGGAATATATTAACCAGACAAAATTGCCAAATACGTTAACCAGAAAATATGCCCGAATACATTAACCAGACAAAATGATCTGAATACATTAACCTGACAATATGGCCCGAATATATTAACCCGACTCAACAAAATGATTCCAACGGCCCCAAATTTATCTGATAAAATGGCCCCGAATACATTAGCCAGACATAACAGCCCATAATATATTAACCCTCCCAAACAACCTCATCAATAATAACACTAACCCTAACTAACACTGAACCTAAATACACAAAGGTCAATTTTTGAATTTATTTCATTGGATCAAAATGTCTGTCTTTTTATTAAAACGATGTCTGTTTAGCTTTGTAGAATCTGTCATTAAGGTTAAGTTTAATGTCATAGATTACCATATTGTAACCATATTGTAATGATATCTCAGACATAGCTGTCAATTTAAGTTCCTTACTAAAGAGTGTAACAAGTTAGAGAAACACTGAGCTATCCAATTTGAACAGGATTTGAACCTGGACCCGTTGTGTCTGTGTCCACGCTCTATCCACTTCTCTAATGAGCCTTGACTTCAGTCTATCTGAATTTATGTTACTGTTGTTTCATATTGTATTGTTCAATAAATGTTTATTTGTTTTCATAGACTCTGTCCAAAGAGTTTGTGAGTAAGATGCTGTTAGAGAGATTGCAAGATGATGATTTTAATGTAGTGCGGACTGTACTTGAACTAAAAGAGGTCTGGCAATATGAGTTTGTTTTATTAGATTAAAGTAAGATACTTATTAAAGAAATATTTATACTGCTTGAAAGATGATCTTTTTCTTCATACAAAAGCATTGTCATTAAGTTTTATATACTATTTATATACTTTTATTGGTTAAAATTTTTGCAATCGGTGTTAACATTTGTTGCATATAAACTAAATAAAGAATGTTGCTACATTTGGTCTGCTGCAACTTTATTGTTAGTTTGGGGGTTAAGGTTAGGTTGAGAGTTAGGGTTAAGGTTAACACTATGGTTAGGGTTATGGATAATGTTGCGAGTATTTTAAGCGTTACATTTAGTATAGACCAAATGTTTGTAGAACAAATTGTAGTGGTTTTAGACAAAATGTTGGTAGACATAGTGTCTTAGACCAAAAGTCTGTAGACGAATTGTTTCGGAACCTACAGTATTTAACCTGCTGCCTGACTCTCTGTCAGTTTGTCTGTCTCTGTTTGTCTGTCTCTGTCTGTCTGACTGTCTATCTGTTTGTCTGTGTGACTCTTGGTCTGTCTATCTATCTGTCTGTCTGTCTGACTCTGTATGTCTCTCTGTCTGTCATACAGGATCTGATAGAGTTGACTGATGGGCAGCAGCTTAGCAGAGCACTTTTATGTCTGATTGAAAAGTTTTACAGTAGAAGCAACTGGTACACATTCTCATTGTTTTATCAATTTCTTCAGTTTTTCCTTGATTCAGTAAAATCTTTTTAGTATTTGCGTGTGTAATTTTCTTTTTTGCACAAGTCTGATTTTACAAATTTCAAAGTTTAATGTGACTTACAGAATTTTTTTTATTAAAAATACTGATTTTTTAAATGATAAAATAGATAATGATCTATATTATCATTGAGACTTAAAATGAATCTCAATTCTTTTTCTTACTTATAATTTGTTGCAAATTTCATTAAATAACATCTTCTAAATCTATATCTCGATAAATAGATTTATTTTTTAAATATATGTTTACACTAAATACGGATAAATACAGATATTATAAATAAATATTTTAGTGTGTACATTTTGAGTAATTTATATCTGTTCATGTATTTATTCTTTCTATGATATTCCTGTTTTGAATCAAATGATCAGTGTTATTAAATAGAATTTTTGAAATAAATATAGATTTGTTTTTGGATTCCAAGAAAGGATAGATGGATACAGATGGAGTGAAATATATCGTTCATTTAATTTTCATTTTAAAATTGCTGTAATGGCTATTTATATTACTCAAAGATTTAGGGTTTCAGTCATAATTTTTTTTTTAAATAAATATAGATTGGTTTTTTGAATTCAGGCAAGAACAGATAGATACTGCATTCAGGTTACTCTGCTCTGAGAAGGTCACAAGTCTTGTCCCTGATCTTATATTTCATCTAATGCCTTGGACACTGATGGTCTCTCTGACTGATTTAGAGGTTCAATCGTCCGCATACATTATCGAGTCGCACGCATTTCAGAAATTGTTTTCATTCTGCGATGGTGCTAGAAAATGTAAGAATTTGTTGATAAAAATTTAGTCTCTAGATGTATTTCTAAAAGTTACAAATATCTATAAATTTTTACTAGTCTTTTAAAGCTATAATAAAAACAGTAGATGCTGTATATGCTTTAGTTATTATTAATATCAAAAAATGATTTAATGTTAAGAGTCAAGTGTTGGCAAAATTTGAATGCATTTTGTTAACAGTGAAGGTGTCAATTGTTTTCTAGATAGTTGGTTTGTAGCCTGTCAATAAATAGAGTGCGTTCTGATGTGATATTAAGATTCAATAAATATCTTAGAAATGTACTTTTTTAAGAAATGTACTCTTATAGTAATGTACTCGTTTAGTAATGTACTCTTTTAGTAATGTACTCTTTTGGTAATGTACTCTTCTAAGTAATGTACTCATTTTAGTAAAGTACTCTTTTAGCAATGTACTCTTTAAACACCTGTATATTGAATATTGCTTTAATATTAAATTTACAGGTTATACGATTATTATAGTATAGTGAAATACTTTTGAATAAGATTACAGCAAGATTTGTATCAATGTAAATTTAAGCAGAGCATATAATTTGTTCTCACTTACTTAATAGTATGTATTTAAATTTAATAAATTCAGGTATCAGAGAATTAAGCGATGATTTACAGCAATCAAAAGCTGATGATGATGATAATTATGAAGAGAAAGAGAAGAAACTGAGTGTGAAGAATGCTGTAAAAAAGAAGAGCGTAGAAGAAAGTGAAAAGAAGAAGTATAATAAGAGGCATTTGAGTGATTTTAATGTTTGTTTAATAAATGATCTAGCTATGGCACTCATTTCAATGGATTCACAAAAATATAAGCGATCGGTAATTATTATACTTTATCATGCCATACATTG
This sequence comes from Oconnorella tubifera, assembly GCA_034700105.1. NCBI lineage: Eukaryota > Metazoa > Annelida > Clitellata > Enchytraeida > Enchytraeidae > Oconnorella > Oconnorella tubifera. The sequence continues at coordinate 2,721 of JAQIXG010003665.1, read as the reverse complement.
TCTAGTATTTGTTTGCATTAGAATATAAAGTTATCGAGTTTGATCTTTTTCTAGTGTTCTAGTATATATTTTCTAGCGTGAACAGTCAAAATGGCCCCTACAAATTGGCTCTCATTATTAATTCTTAGGGTTAGGGTTTGGGTTTTGATAGGGGTAAGGGTTAGTATTGAAATTAGGGTTAGTGTCATGGTTAGGGTTAGGGTAAATAAATTGACAAGGCTGATTTGTCAGGTTAATGCATTCGGGGCCGTTTTGTGGTGTGGGGTTAATGATTTTGTGGCCGTTTTGTCGGGGTACCATATTCTTATATTTGTTTGCATTTAGAATAATGTAACGTTAGCAATCGGATTCTTTAAAAAATTATCTTATTTCTTATTTATTTGTACTATTTTTAATTAGCACTAGCTTTATTATTTTCTGTTCCTGATAGCAAATATTTCAATGCACAATTTTGGGATTTATTTTATAAATTAAATGATAAAAGTTATAAAATTGAGAAGTTTGCATGAATTCAAATAGATCACAACATGTTGATCGTATTTTCAAGTTTTAGATTTTATTGAGATCATGAAATTGTTGGTGGATTTAATGTTAAATAGTTAGACAAGACTTTCTTAATGAAAATCTTTTCAACAATTTACTATATTCTGTATTCAATTATCAGAATATTGATTAGATATTTAAAATGCAATTTAATATTTAAAAGCAGCAGATGATTTGCTTAAATGTTTTAAATTCTTGTCAAGGCTCGTTGGAGAAGTGGTTAGAGCATTGGACTCGGACGCGACAGATTTAGGTTTGAATCCCGGAAAGCTCACTATTTCTCTAACTTGCTGCATCCTTTAGTAAGGCGCTTAAATTGATGACTACGTCTGAGACATCGTTTTTGTAATATAGTAATCCATAACGTTATACTGAACCTTGAAATGATTTTTTTTGATAAAACGAAATTTTTATTTTAGATTGAAGGTATGCGTCTGGTTAGTGTCAATTCATATCAATGTCGTTTTCTGACAGCTGCTGTGTTGTCATCGGCTGTTGATCTGTCGAGAGATGAAAAGAGAGAGAACCAGGAAAAATATAATTTACTTTTGAGGGATTTCTTGCACTTTCTAGAGATGGACTCTGATCATTTAGTGAGATAGAAATTTAATTTTCACTTTTTTCATCTTAGATTTTTTTTCGGACTGATTTTCCGGCTAAATGGTTTCCTCTCTCAGTTGATGGTTTGTCCTCACTGCTTGGGTGGAGCATGTACGGTCTTTCCTGATACTGAGGGACGCCTGCGACATCATCACTCGACAATTAAACAGACGTTAAGTTAATGATTAAGATGGAGATATTTAGCTGAAATTGTTGTTTTCACTTTGAACAATTCCATTACTGTCCTGTTTATTACATTTCAGCTTGGTATTGATTGACTTGATTTAGATTCATATGATCTTAATACTTTATCTTATGTTATCATAAGAAAGTTGTTATTATGAATAGGAGTGATATTTACAAGAAATTCATGAAACATTACTAAGTATTGTATATGTGTGCTATATTTGTGTGTTGCCTAATGTTACATGATCTAAAAATGGCAATATAGTGATATTATATGAATTGGGTGTGCAAATACGCAATAACAAAAATAACAATAACAAAAATAATTTTTTGTTACTCTTAATATGTGGCATTAAGTAATTATAATTTTTCATTTTATATGTAGGACTCAATTTAATGCAAAACCCAATTGGGTCTTTATTTGCAAGTCCCAATTTTTGTTTAAAAGTTAAATAAAAAGAATGTTTAGAAGAAAGTTATAATTTACAGTACAACATAATATCATCATAAGAGATTTAAATTTAAGGTTCTTGTGACTATATTAGTGATGTTAAGATTGAAAAATCGTTTAATAAATAACTTTTATTTGCTACTTTTTACGACTATAGTTTCAAAATAATTTTTTGTTTAGAAGTCATCAAAATGGAAGAATGTCAAGTCAGTTGATCCTGAGAACAGTCTGGCTAGAGATGTAATTGATTGGTTGCATTTTGTAAGAAAACAACATCAACTTCCAACGGAGTTTCATCTTCAATGTCTCGCACAAATTCGTGTAGCTGTGGGTGATTGTAAAGTGGAAGGTTAGTTACTATCACTGTCATTTTTATTTTAATATATAATTGAGATCTATTCTGCTGCTGCTCTGCTGAATCATCAAGGGCGCTATACTGCGAGCAATTAAATTGATAATGCAATGCAAGTTTCAAACGAGCACAAGAAGACTTTGTGGCGTAGTGGTATCTCGTCTGACTCCAGATCAGAAAGTTGCGTGTTCAAATCATATCAAAGCAAATTTTTTTCTTTTAAGAATTGATTTTGCAAATTCCAAGTTTTTAAGGACTAGATCATGTCCTGTAATGGTTTTAAATCTGACATTTTATGAGCAGCTCAGGGGCCGTATACCAAAATCGCAGGCAAATTTTTGTAGATTCATTAGACTAGAGAAAATGCAAATTATTTTTTGAAGTAAATAAACGCAAAGTATAGGTTAGATTAAACAATCAACAACTTCATTAATACATTCTTTCACAATTCTCCAATGGCTCAAAATGGCTCCATTTTTTGCAAATATTTTACTTATCTGAAAGCTAGCCCCCACAACACATTTAAATTCTCGAAGTGCTCTTACAAAAAGTCTGTTGTCCAGGTAAGTGCTTTTCTGAGATTTTCGAT
>JAQIXG010003664.1:0-14337 GCA_034700105.1 Oconnorella tubifera | reverse complement strand
AATTAAGGTTAGGTTAGAATTAAGGTTAAGATTAGGATTGAGTTATAATTGGAGCTAGGATTAGCAAGGAACTGCGATATCGTTAGGGCTATAGAATGGGATTACGGATACTATTAGGGTTAGTTAGGGATAGTGTCACAGGCACAAGGATCCCCGAGTTACTGTCCTCAGTCTAGAGTCAAAGCACAGGGAGTGTTTAAAATAGAGAGTCATTTTAACCTCCTACATCGATTTGTCCACCAATTTAACTACAGTGTATAACAAGGCAGTCATCCAGGTCGTAGGTGACCGAGGATAACGTTATTTAGGTGCGATAAAAAATTGCCTACCAACAAATTTAAATGCTACCCCTTTTCCAGAAAAGGTTGATACGCATTATAATATTACGTTAAACACTTGATACGCATTATAATATTACGTTGTATAATGTTTTGCTAAGTTGATACACTGTTGTGTCATTAGATTACTATTGGTTGCAAATATATACTGGATTGGATAGCATATTATCATTCATGACCTTATATGATCGAGTGCAGCTGTAGATAGAGAACAGCAGGAGATCGAAGGTGGTAAGACTCCATGCAGTCCATAATAATTGTTTTGACAAAACACAGAGAATTTCGATTTTTTAATTATTGATTCGTTAATTTAATTAAAAATTAGACAATAATGTGTTCTTTCCTACATCTCTATATCTTAAGAAACAAAAACAGATATCAATGTTATTTTACATCTGTTGCATGTATTACAAAGTCGATGTCGCCACATTTTAATTATTTACAAATTATGTCTTAACAAATTTAATATACTCTATATTTTCGTTTTCAAAACTTTTATAATTTAAATGATAAGCTTCACATCTGATAAACTTCAGAGAAAATATAAACTTTAGAATTAAACTTATATATCTTACTCTACGATCTAACAATCAAATCTGTCAATGCAAATCAATATCGCAAGCATGTTTAGGTCAAAAAACGCCCGCTTAAAATTCATTAACCTTTACCCTTAGTCTAATTAAAATATAAACCACATTAAATTTTCCATGCGTAGACTTCAGTGTAGTAGATATTTGTAGGTAGATATTTTCTATGTAATATATTTCTGAAATAGGTCGCCGTTCTCAATGTTGCGACGCTCAGTTCAATGTTGCGACGCTTGTTCAGGAGACATGACATGTCGTCGCCGCCACATCCAACCATCTCGTTGATAGAAGTCCTCGCTGAAATAGACTCTCAAAAAAGACGATGATGGATCCATGAAAGGGCTCGAGAGATTAATTTCTCGGTGACTAATCGCGTCTAAACTAATCTCATCAGTCATAGTAGTCTTCTATTTATACTTTTCGGTACGTGCAGAGCTATTATAACTTACTGATTTTTTAAAATTATTTACCAACATTGCTGTTATTAAATGATTAGGAAGTATTGTATGTGTCCGGGCATGTGGTATCCCAAAGAAGGCATCTGCCCTTCGACCATGGTACAATTGTATGTGTGATATATATACACTCTGCAGACTTACTTATTAAGCTATGGATACTATGTCTATTATACTTCTCCGCTGTCGCTAGAGATATAGAAATATAGATGTAACACAAGGGAAAAATCACATTTTTTTACAATAAGTGGAGGAAAGCCGCAGACCGCGCCACCTACCACGCCACGGATCATGCTATGAATCTGTTACTGATCACGCCAAGGAACTGCCTTCTTGATGGTCGCCCTTTTCTCCGTGCGAGGGTAAACCAATTGGCGTCCATACATTTGCTCGGGTGTCAGTTACTCGGTTACACGAGCAACTGTAAACCGACCAAATGATACCCGACTAAATGCTGGTAAAGTTATATTATCATTATATAGGGATCGCTGTATCAATGCTTATAAAGTTACTTACGACTGCATCCATGTGTTTGACAATGCTCTTTTTTATACAAGGTATATCGCATTCAGGGGATTCATACGCTATCATTGGATACTGTTGTATGTAGATTGTTAACTTTGAAACGTCTTCCTATGTAAAGTTATCGCAAAGCACTGAATATAAGCAAGCAAAAGTTAACATACAGGTATAATATAAAATTAAGAATGAACATAAAATCATTGGCGATTCATCATATTTCTTTAAATACCAATTATTAATTCGCTTTGAAAATTTATCAATTTTTAAAAATATATTAATTCTTTATAAATTTGTCAGTATTATAGGGGCCTACAACAACAATATTTTACTCAATGCTTGATCGAGTCAAAAATATGTACAGTGAGGCCTATACTACATAATATTTAAAAAAAGAGTGACTTTACAATATCATAACTTCTTTTACAGCTTAATTTTCGTTGTGAATAAATGGAGTCGACTCTTGTAATTTATAAACTACACTCTTATAATCATATATACATGCTAAATATGATGCATTAATATTATTGAACTTTTTTTGGACAGTAAGACATGTAAGAGAAAAAAACCTTGGTTTCTTCTACATATTCAGCATGAATCCTTCGGGTGCCTATTTTTAAGTTTTAATCAAATATCAATTTAACCAGCCGTTATAAATACCGGAAATTATTATAACTTGAAAGAAATTTATTTAAATTTCAGTTAAAAATCAATCATGTAATTTTATAGCTTAATCATAAATAAACCAAAACACGATGTACAGAGTCTATAGATATAGACGCTTGTATTCAAAAGTTCTTCTGAAATGTAGGGAATAAATATTAGTATATTTCATTCAAAAGTTCTTTTATGGCAATATATTTGGGTGAATGTTTAAAGTTTTCAAAAATGTGTCTTGACAGAAAGTATTTTTAATTAGCACCATCAGGTTTGCATGATTTTCTACGAAACGCAGCGAACTCTAACAGCGTTACATATACAACGTGAGTCAAACCATGTCCCTACATATTTTAAGTTAACTTAGTCGGATATCAGATTATTGCAAATAAATTTGACATTAAAAAAGAATGGTTATTGCTGATCATTAAGAAAGTTAAAGTTTATATTCAAATTCTCCTCCTTGGTCATCCACGCATGCGCGAAGACGCCTATGCCACTGCTTGACTGACTCATCAATAATGCGCTGGCTGGTCCATTTCGTCCCATATCTCCACAATTCGCTGGCGCAACTCATTGACAGCATGTATTCGACATTTGTACACCTTTTCCTGCATGACACTCCATATTTTATGGTCCACCGGATTTAAATCAGGGCTGTTAGATGGCCACAAAGTAGGCGAGAAGAAATCCGGTGTTTCAGCTTGCAGTAACGCAACAGTCTCTCGAGCTGTGCGCAGGAGCGCTATCTTGCTGGAAGATGAAATATTCGGTGATCTCACAAATATCAGGTAAAAGTCCCTGTTTTAGTAGAACATCTCGGTAATATTGTCCATTTATCCGGAATTTCATTTAAAAAACGTTTCGCACCGTAATTTTTATTATTTTATAATAATGTTGTAACGTGTATATCTTCTTCAGTGAACATCATTTTGTTTTGGTTGCCATGACGTAATTATTTTGTAGGCTGGTCCAAGGTTTTACAAAAATAATTTATATCACACATAGCCAGACCAACAAACATTATTATTCTGAAATTTCATTAAAATTAATTGTTATCTGTATGATTTATGCTAAATTACGTAGGAACATGGTTTTTTATGACTCACGGTGTAGACATACAATAGAATAGCGTTCTAACGTCCACACGTAAAATTTAACAGATATACGATCAGTCTTAGATATCCAGATACACATACATATTACAGATAAGACTTACTTATATAGAGTGTTATTATTAAAAATTATCAAGACTACGATGACATAGTAATCATACAAAATGATAAATGCAAAAATGATAAAAAATGAAAAAACGATCTATATCAATAATTATGATTATATAGCATTAAATATGTAAGATTGGGGGTGCAAAGCGTCAAAAAAACTTCATGTTTAATTAGATAAAAAAATCTTGTCAATATAGTCACTATCAAAATAATTATCATTTGTAGGCCTGTTACTGAAATATTTATATTCAAGAAGTATTTCACCTTTGAGGAAAATATTTCACAGGTCATTCTGGAGCGAAATGGACAATTAGTTTGATATGTGCTACACACAAATTCCTGCAGATCTTCCATCTTCATATTATTCATTTGAGTAGCACAAGTTGATACGACATAAACGAACGGATATTCCATATAGCACTCGGCAATAGAATATACTAAACATTTAAACACAAAACAGAAAATATAGTATTTAGGCCTATGGAATGGAATTGTTAGTTATCAGGGTATTAACTGATATTTAAATGTTAGTTCAACTTAAACCATTCAACTTTTAACACTATTCTATAGATAGTATAGAACATGTATTTTAGACCTGTTTTATTTATAAACTGTAGGCTACCAATTACATTGTTTGAATTAACGAAGAGCAATTATTTACAACAAGCGGAGTAGGCAAAGATTGGGGGGGGGGGGTTGTAGAGGTTATAAGTTATAACCCCCCCCCCATTAAAGGTCAATTTTTGATAAATATAAGTGTGACTTTAGCGACTAACCCCTCCCCCTCCCTTGTGATGATTCACTGGTTTTTTTTAACATGTATTCATTTTGCACGTATTCAGTGCTATACTACACTATAGGAGGAGTTGAATGTTATCGGAGCAAAATGGAGACGAACAAGTGAGTGATAACATTAAGAAAAAGTCGTCACTTCAAGTTTTTGACGAACCCCCCCCCCCTTGGTCAATTCCTAGCTACGCCACTGTATACAACCGTTCGAATGTTAGAATAGTGTACTTTTTTTATTTATTTCGAGTAACCACTAATTACATCTATGGCAAAGCTGGTTTAAAAAAATTAGTGTTAGGGTTAAGGTTGTATACAGGCTAACTTATAGGCTTAGCTGCTTAGTTCTTACTAGTTACATATCTGCGTATAGTTAGGCAGAAAATCAATTCAGTAGCGGGATTTCAAGAAAGCGAAATTTTTCTCTATCAAAATTTCAATGTTTCTTCTCTGGTTTTAAATTGTTATCACTCTGCTTTTGGTGTCCGCTTGCAAAAAACATCACTATATAGTCACAATACCCCTATATAGGGGTCACAAGGTTGGGAGTTTAACACTAATATTTAATTTAACACGGTTAGCAATACAAAAACTTGTCTTAAATTTATACAACATAATATCAGTTCACATCTTTCTCTGCTCACATAACGCTCACCGGTAATGACCAATATAAAATCATCAATCTTTCCATTGTAAAGACCGTAATAACTTAATAGATAGGTCAATTACGTGGAACCACAATAGTGCCAGGAAAAATTGACCATGGTAATACCATGGTATTTTGGGTCATAGTAATACCATGGTAAAAACACCTTACTTTACCATGGTAAAACTATAGTATTACCATGGTAAAACCATAGTATTACCATGGTATTAGTAATACCATAGTAATTCTATGATTTTATCATGGCATGGTAATACTATGGTTTTACCATGGTAAATCCATAGTATTACAATGGTATTACTATGGTAAATAATTTTTACTGTAACGATTTTGAATTTTTGATGTTCTCATATTACTAAGTGATATCTGATAATCTAGTCTTTATAGATGTGGAAAGGGTGCGGGGGTGAGAATTGATCACCCGCACTCATAAAAAAGACTTTTTCTGTGTAACGAAGGTAGTGAGGGGGCTGCGAAGCACTGGACCTTCCCTAAGTTCTTTTAGGAACTTTGTTGAGCTCTTTTTGGGTGACACACATCTTCGGGGGAAAGTAGATATTGGCCATAAAGTAGATATTGGCTCATATTGGTCTAAAAGAGGGCGGATCACGCATCAAATTCTGATATTGAGCCATTTATGAATGCAATCGCGTTACAGTGTATCATTTTTTTAGGCCATTTTCTAATATATTCAGCTCTACGTAAGAAATTCAAACTTAATTTAAGTTTAATTTACTGTAATTGTACTTTATTAAGTCAAGCTTGACGTTGTGACTGTATATAGTTGATGTTACGACTGTGAATTAGCGATTTTACGACTCGCTTTACGACTCGTTCTACGACGCATTGTGGCCATATATTGAGGCGGCTTGAGAAGCTGACGACGAGGTGTTCGCTTAGTGTTGAGCTGCGACATAGTTGACGAAGTATTTGCGACGAGCGACGGACGACTCGTTGACTTCACGACTCTAGACTTGAAATATATACGACGATTATACAAGTAAGAATTAATTAGAGTCTTTCATAAGAAGAATAGTCGCAGTATAGGGTTATCCAGGGGGGGGGGTTATCTTGCGACGCGAAAGTCGAACGAAAGCGAGCTATCTTTACTTCTTTCTTTCTTCTTTCTTTATTTACTGAATTACGGCGTGTTTGAACGCTTAGATACTGACTATATTACTTAGTTTAGATAGAATTAAAATATACGAGAAAACTCGTCGATTTTTACGACGAAAGTATACAGTAAGAATTCTCGCATGAATTTTGAAGCCTTTCGTTCAGTCACTTCTGAACTCATTGACGATTAATCTTCTCAAATTATACCAAGCGTAAGCCTTTCTTTCTTGCTAGATGCAAGCACGAATCGATTCTCGCTAGTAAAGCGAACGAAAGATTACTGAATATAGATATAGGGTATAAAGCGCGATTTAGTCATAGCTTTAAGAAAATTTAAGGAGTTAAAATTGCTAAATTTCGACCGTAAGTTTGCTTGCGTTGTTTTAAACGGAGACACTTTTGCTTACGTATAAAACAACGTTACCGCAGGACCACAACCGCAGAACCGCAGAACCGCAGGACCGAGCTTAAGTTGTCTTTAGCTAAGAGCATTTAGTCATTCACGTAACCGCAAGCACAAATTCTCTTAAATTCTCTTAAATTTAAGGATTTAAGAGCTTGCGCTTAAATAGGAATCGTTTCTATTTTAACGTTACCGCAACCGCAAGAATGACTGTTATAGCTTGAAGGCCTAGGTTTGTTAAATCTGGGCGCGTTTTTAGTAACAACACAATATTTGAATAGATTTATGTACAGTATATAATAAAATCTGTATGTATGTATGTATGTATGTATGTATGTATGTATGTATGTGTGTATGTAAGTATGGTTGGCTGTCTGGCTAACAGATTGGCAAGGCGGCTTTCTGGCAGGTGGGTTGGCTGGCTGGCTAGCTCGGTGCTGGCGGGTTGTCTGGCTAACAGGTTAGCAGGCTTGAAGGTAGGCAAGCAAGCTGGCTGGCTGCTGATTAGCTGGCTGGCTCGTTGGCTAGCTGTGTGTATGTGTTTTGGTTTTCATTTATGCCTATCTGCCTGTATATCCTGTAATTTGAACAATTCATTGGGGTTAATCCTAAAAATTATTTTAAATTTGCTTTTCGTTTGAACGCACTTCAATTTATTTTATTCAAATTGTTTCTTACGTTTGCAAATAATTCTTATGTAAGCAAAATAAAACAACGTAACCGCATCATTTCTTAAGGAAGTTGATTGATTTTATTTCTCTTCCGCAACCGCAACTCTGCTCTAAATCCTGGCGGTAACGTGAAACCTTATGTAAGCAAATTATGACTAAATGGTTTTACGTAAGCACAAATTTTTCACGTTTCCGCAACTCCAAACTTAAGAATTCTCTCAAAACTTTACCGCTTCCGCAAGTTCCTTAAATCTATGACTAAATCGAGATTTAAACATCAAAAATCATATGAATTCACTAATAAATCAATTCAATTTGACCAAGATAATAATTAAATTTATTAAAATTTCCACTAGTATTAAAATGTGAAAAACTCAACTTTTTGTAACATAAATTTACATAATTTTATTTTATATTCCACTCCCCCATAAAATTAAATAAAATCTCCAATCCCTCCCAAACTACCTCCACTAAATACTTACTATAATCTGTGTTCTGGAATTAGAATGGGGCTGAGTATCTCCCTCTGTTGGTTTGATTGGGCGCATTATTTTAAGATTAACCGAGTCGCCCTGTGATTGGAGGAATTGTAGGGCATCAAATAAGCTCCGCCCCCACAGGCCCGTACCGTTGATGGCTAGAACGCGATCTCCAACCTTTAATGCGCCTGTTCTGTATGAGTATAAATACGTTTTAAAAATGCCTTTTTTAATTAGATATTATTAAAGTGTTGATGCATAATGAGAGTAAGTTAAACAGCATAAACAGAGTACATTAAACAGCATAAACAGAGCACATTAAACAGCATAAACAGAGTACATTAAACAGCATAACCAGAGTACATTAAACAGTATAAACAGAGTACTTAAACAGAATAAATACAGTACATTAAACAGCATTTATAAACAGAGTATATTAAACAGCATAAACACAAATAAACATAAACATAATAAATTGCAACCAAAGCACAGTCATTTACACAACAGCATATGCACAGCAAGTTAATCAGCTTAAACACGATAATTGAACACCATAAACGCAGTAAATAAACAGTATATACAGTTCACGTTAACCAATGTAAACACAGTCAACAATAACTACTATTCGTACTCACTTTTCAGCGAGTCCATCAGCCGTTAGAGCTGATATAAAGACAGGATCAAACGGCTGATCAGTGCCGCTCAGAGAGATTCCAAGTTTGCCGACAAATCTCGGCAGCTCAACCTGGTACGTTATCACGGATGTAGGATCAGGCTCGGCTGAAATAAACATCATCGCTTGCTGAACTCTTCAGCAGGACAATGAATTTAATCGGATAATGTTAGCTATATTTACAGTTTATTTTCAATATTTCATCAAAAAGTAAAAGAACACCTTTTTATAAGATTACAAAATCAAATAAAAAGAGCAATGTTATAAAAATTACTGTTTTAAACTGTTGTTTTTCATTCACTTTCATTTTAAATGTAAAATTCTGAGAGTAAAGAATGATTTGTGGGGGGGGAGGGGGGCAGAGGTAGGCGGGGACTGAGAAGGTAAGAATTAAGAGGGGGTGAAATTTTAAAAACTTTACCTGTGGTATACAAAACATTTATTTTTATTCCTTTATTACATACTTAGTTAATCAATTTTTTCTTGAGGGGGGGGTGTAGCAGGAATTAACATGGGGTGGAAACTAAATATATTCACAAAAAATTATGTATTATATTTATTTTAATTTTTCTTAATAATTTTGCCTAAAAATACCGGCAACACTATTTAATTAAGCTTACCAGCAAAGCATTCATTTTTCTGAATGCGTAATTTAACGATATTCTCTGACGTCATAAGTATGTCCGCAGCGTCTTCTAGCGAGCATCCATCCAACCATACATCCCCAATGGCAAGCAAACAGTCACCCGGAGATATGGTGCCCGTGCGATGAGCTACGCTGCCTTTTTTTACATCAGAAATAACCAGAGGCTGACCAGGCTTTCGATTCTTAGGACCTACAGTAGAAATCTTGTAATAGTTTTGTTTATTGTTTAATGTCACATCCGCACAAAAGGTTAATTTAAAAAATCTAAGGTAGAAATTAAGATAAAATCATATAACATAATTTTATTTCTTTGTTATTTAATGTCACATCATCATAAAAGGATAATTAGTGACGTGTTATGAACTGAGTTTGCAGAAACAAAGTGATAAGTGAACGTTCAGTTATCACAATTACTGGCCAAGCTCATATAAAAACACTTATAATATCTCGCTAAAGAATGCAGCAAATATGCAAAATATTCAGTGGCATACTAAAACTCAAACCTTGAACACTTCAGTTTCTAATTGTTCTGGAGTTCTAAATCACAAATCTAACAAGTATCGATTTGTAAAATGCTTTATTTGATTAAAAATAAAGAAATATATATAAATCTAAAAATTAAAAGCTCACAAGAAATATAGACCCCAATGCCAGAGCCTCTCTTGGCAAGCTTCACGAGATACATACCACTGCTCGGGACTATTGATTCTATTAGTAAAAAATAATTCAGTTTTTTTCAAAACTACACTTAAACTTGATATAGCTATAAATTCTAAATATCTTTAATAATATTATCAGCCGACGCTTTTTACAGAGCAATTGTGTAAGTATCGTAAAATATTATCAACTTTTTCATTCATAAATGTACTTAATTTCAATCAACCTTATAAATAAAATCTACAACATAAGAATCAATAAAATACAATAAATACACTGAATTAAGAACTAAGGTACTGTTTTCAGATTTACTTTATGTAAAAATTCTGAACAAAATAAACAAAATTATCAAAAACCAATCAAAGAATAAACTATAAAACTTGAATACAAACAAAGATATATCATTATTCAATCAAGTAAAAATACAATAACAAAATAAAAATAAATACATAATGATAAAAAAAAATTATATACCAGAATACATACACAGTATTTTACAATATAAATGAAAGTAGAAACTCACCGGCTACATCAAATTCAATCAGCAACATGAGCTTATCAGCGGAAGCCAGTATCATATCAAAAACATCCGGAAGAGACCGATCTCCTATTGGCACCCCATTGATCGCCAGTATTCTATCCCCCTCCTGCAATAACCCCGTCCTCTCGGCTGACCCTCCCGGTTCTATATAACTCACAAAAGGGGGCTCTGAGTACCCCTCACTGGAAAATTCACACCCCTCGATCCCAAAACCGAATTCAGCGTTATTTGCAAGGAGAGTTACGACTGTAGTGTCAGTGTGACAGACTTGAGCTTGTGTGTGGGACAGAGTCATGCTGCCTGTTGTAAGTGCTAAGGAGAGAAAAACATTTAACATTAACGAGAATTCGTTTGGTTAGTAAATGTATAAATTAGAGATGCTAGAAAAGGTGTCCATAAAATTTAACTACATTTATAAAACGATTAATAAGATGATAATAAATATTGTGAGAAAAAAGTGTAAAAGCAGATAATAACTAGATAGTGAGTGAAAAAGGATGTAATATGAAGAAAGCATACGGATAAAAAATTAACACAAGTAGGCTGATATTAAATAACGAGTGAGTAGTAGGTTCCTACAAAAGTCTACTAAATGATCTCCTTTAAGATTGTCACATATAACTTAAAGTCTAGTTTATCATCAGATCAATACATTTTTGACTAATAAATGTCAGTAGCAATATGCAAATAAAAGAATTGCAATTAAATACAAAACATATAAAATATATGCCACTTATAAAACATAACACTTCAAATAGCCGACACTCAAAACAAAAAACATATAAAATACATGACACATGAAATACATGACACTTAAAAAACATGACACTTAAAATACCTGACACTTGAAATATATGATACCTAAAATATATAACAATTAAAATATGAAACACTTAAAATATATGACATTTAAAATACGTGACATTTAAAATACATGACACTTAAAACACACTACACTTAAAACACATAACACTTAAAATACTCGACACTAACAGCTAACGTTACTGCGATGACGTCGTAGAGTACACCGCCTCGAGGGACATCGTTGAACGCCATGAATACGGCCAGCGGCCGCTGAGCCAACCTGCGTCGTCATTGAGCCAGCCGTGGCGTGGGACATTTCACTCGCAACACTTGCATAGCGTCCTAAGTGACTGGCGGCTAGTGGCACACAAATACAGATCACTTATCACTTATCACTCGTATATCTTAGATGGATATACATAGTATTGATACAAGACAAATATTAAAGTGCTGATATTAGACAAATATAATTATACTAGATATAAATATATTATATAATGTATCATAACTATTAAAGCATTGATATAATAACAATATTGATGTTATTATAAACTTTTAAACTAAAATATTAGACCCAATGTAATAATATAATTTAAATATAATAAAACAATATAATATCATAATTGAAATGAACATAATCTTATATATTTTAAACTTATTTTGAAATTAAAAACAAATAAAAATAGCTCAAACAACAGTTAGGATTTGGGTTAGGAAATTAGGATTATATTGTTACAATTATTGTTATTAAATAAATTATAAAAGTTGATTGGTCAAGCATATACACTCCGGGTTATTTAATTCTGGTATAAAAAATATTACATGTAATGGAAGATTCCTGATCAGAAAGGCTAACAGAATCAGGTCTGAGGTTGAGAAGTTGTTTTCTTGGCAATATTTCCAGCTGGACTTGATCTCCTGTATTGCACTGAAGTAGTCTGGTCGCTTCATCTGCTGTAGCGGATTCAACTCCAACGTCATCAATACTTAGAACCTGATCACCAACGTGTAAAGCTCCACACCTTTAAATTTTGTAATTATAAATATATATAGAAATAACACGTGAATAACATTCATGTGAATAATGTGATTGTGAATAATGTGATTTTAAATAACACGCTTGTGAATAACGTGGTTTCAATCAGTTGATTTCAGTAACTCAGTTCATAAGATCTTTGACATTATCATATAAGGATTGAGTATCATATAATTAAGTCACTAACTTCATTATGAATCTATTTAAAAAAGAAAAATCTTCAATATCATTTCCAGAGCTTTAAAATAAACTTTACAATGAAACCAAAATAGATGTTACCTTAAACAATTTGAAATATTAGCGTTACCTTAAACAAAATGGAATAAAGAAGTAACCTTAAACAAAATGGAATACAGAAGTTATCTTAAACAAATAAAATAATGCATTACCTGTCAGCAATGCTTGCTGAAGTGACAGTATCAATGCAGACTATATGTTTGCCATGACAAGTAGTTGATGCAAACTCTACACCTAGTGGACAGCCTGATGGCTTGTCTATCTCAACCAACAATGGACCAGCTGCATTCTCAACAGCGTCTAAAATATTATCATCATCATTACCATCATCATTATTATAATCATCATCGTTATTTAAAATAAATACCATTTAGTTTATGCTTAAACTAGAGTTTATTCTTTTACTATAATAAATAAAAAATCTATACATTTTATATTAGCTCAAACTCGTAAAAACACGAGAATACATAATCTAACCACAACCTTAACCTTAATTCTAATCCCCCCAAAAAAGTATAATTGTTCACTACCATACGGAATCAAACCTTTGATTCTACACCCACGTGGTGGTAATCCAGGCACCAAATGCACTTCTACTCTAATAGATACAGAAACTTGCTTATAATAAAAAAAATTTATCAGCATTTAAGCGATGATGGCTGCAGCCCAAACTAATGGCACTCAATCCAAATTTACCATAGCTTGCAGCCTATTCATACGAAGTACAATGACAATTATATCTTTCAATTATTCTTATATTTCAATGGTTTAAATACTATTTTATCAAAAATATAGTTAGAGTTTTACTAGACAGAACTAACCAATGACTGAGACGTCATATTCAAAGACAATGCTAGTCTCATCTGTTGATCGTCTCAGTAATCTGACAGCTTCAGTCAGTGAACTGTTTGTTACGTCTACTCCATTGATTGCTACTATACGATCTCCAACCTTCAACAAACCTTCACTGCAAACACAATATCATTCTACATCAGGGAAAGATTATGCTTAGAAAAATTGTAAAATGTTTTATATAGGAATTTAACTATAAGCGTTAATGTATATATGCATTAATGTACAGATATTAATGTATCTAGTCTGTTATATATAGGCATAGACATCAATTTATAGGCAGTAATGTATATGGGTATTAATGTATAAGCACCCATACATAAACATGCACATATCTAGGCAAATCTGAATATATAGGCATCAATGTATATTGTATAGGCTTACAATGTACATACAATCGTATATGTATTCTTTTTCTTTCGACAATTACTAATGTATAGATATTTATATACTCATGAGGATTAATATAGAATATATCCATGTATAAGCTTCATAATAGACATTTATGTACAGGCATACACATATAAGGATTAATGTACAGACATTTATATAAAGACATTTGTAATTTAAATTGATAAAATTGTAGGCATTCATATATAAGCATTCATGTATCTATAGATATTAATATATATAAATAATTACTTATAATTACTTGTAGAAAAATTATAAGATATATGCATTATTTACTAATAAATTACAAGTAATAATTAGACAGAAACTAACCAGTCAGCCGAACTATTTATCCTAATATGTACGACAGTTAATGGACGCGATTTAGTGACGTCACTCTGCATGCCACCTCGTAACGTGATACCAAATGCGCAACCCTCATCACGTCGCAACTGAATCTCTGTTGACTTCGTTATCGACTGACTGATGTCTTCTGAAATAAACAAAAACAAGATAATTGATTTATTTAATAATTAAAAAAAGGATATAAATCATAAATCATATATAAATACAACCCTTTTCTAAATCTATATTTTTAAA
>JAQIXG010003663.1:0-14337 GCA_034700105.1 Oconnorella tubifera | reverse complement strand
CGTGGTTAAATCCCCGCAACCCCCTCCCGTTTCCTACGCCACTGAATCAACAGCAAAAAAGGATTTTTTTATTCTAATAATATAAATACTCAATTGTTTATGATATTTATAAAACATACAGTAATATTACATATTACGTATTTATAAAACATACAGTATTAAAGTAATATTCTTACGTTACTGGACTTGACTCTGAGATCTATGCTGTCAACACTCGAGTCTTTTTTCAAAGTCAGTTTTTTCCATCGCGCCGTAATTTTTGCTGCTTTTTCCTGCAACGAATAATAACAATCACATACATTATTATTTAAGAGTGGTGTCACTATAATTCGTCTGCAGACTTTTGTTCTATGACACTACGTCTACCGACATTTGGTCTGCCGACATTTGGTTTACTGCAACATTATTGTTAGAGTTAGTATTAGGGTTATATTTCAGGTTAAGTTTGGAGTTAGGGTTAAGGTTAAGGCTATTATTAGGGTTATGGCTAGGGTTAGGATTATTTTCAGGGTTACAGTTAAGGTAGACCAAATGTCGGTAGATAAAATGTTGGTAGACCATGTATCGCAGACCAAACGTCTGTAGGCGAATTGTCGTGAACCTTATTCTACAAATGAGTTGGTCATGTTTGTATACAACCCACGCATCTATTTCCTATTGGTTGATTCATTTGCTAAATATAGACGCCTTTCATTATATCATTGGTGATTGGCTAATTCATTTATTTATAGTATTATTTATAGTAGATTATTATATTTTAGTAATTATTATTATTATAATTATTATTATTAAAATTAAAATTATAATTAAAATTAAAAGTAATTATTATTATTAAAATTAAAATTATATTTAGTAATTATTATTATTATCTTATTATTTATAGTAGACTAGCTTTAAAGCCCGTCCAAGAACGGGATCTAGTTTTTATAAACCTAGAATTAGTAAAATCGATTATTTAAAAAAAGACCCAGACGTGTTTTGAACGTTTCGATCCATAGGCGGACGTGCTACCGTTACGCCACGAAATATTCTTGTAGTCGTTTGAACCTTTATTGATTACATTGCTCGCTGCATTGGTGAAAAAGTAACGAAGCAGCACCAGAATTGATGTCAATTATACATTAAGATAATTTTGCCTATTTCATTTTATATTTTTTAACAGCTCACAGAATTGCAGGCTTTATGAAATTTTCAAAATAGCGTAAAACCAACTTCCCATATCTATCGTACCCCAACCTAAATACCATCACAATCCCACCATGCCAACTTAAAATGTCATTTATGACAATTCACACAGTGTCACGTACAGTACAGTATTATTTTTTGTATTTTAGTTTCTGATTATGTATACTTAAAACTGAGTATTTACTTAAACAGAAGGTTTTGTCTTTAAAATCACTAATACATATTTCACTAAATCATTTATAACTTATAAATTCGACTATATATTGGACATTATATAGATTAGTTACAATTATTTTCACGGACTCTATAGACATTTGTCTGTGTCCGCTCATCTTTTTGATTTGCTCAACCGTTATTGTTACATATGTAAATTGTAAATTGTTATAAGAACTTTAATATTTTGCCATTTTGAAATAAACCTGTTAAAAAATGGGTTCTTTATTTTATATCCTGTTTTTCTAATAATAATGATAATAATAATAATAATAATAATAATTTTAAATCTTGTGTTTGCCAACTCGTAATTTATTTTTTAACATATATAGGTTTATTGGAGATGTTTCACCGATTATGTTTCATAAATATGTTTGTTTTTCTTCACTAAAATATTAAACTATATACATTAAAATATATATTAAAATATATATGACAGAAAATTATCTCTTTTTGAACAACATTTCTCTACTGTATTTTTTATACATCAACTTGTGCAACATTATGATTGTTTATTTACTGTGCTTGTATTTATGGAGAATAAAACGATTTCATTTTGCTTTTGAAACACAACCCCGTAAACCCTCTACAGTAATTAGGCAATTGGTTCGATTCTATATATATTGCAAGGGTTTGAACAAATTAATGAACTCCTAAACAACCTCCAGTTTATCCACAGAAACTCGATTCCACTTTCGAAAATACCCCGCACCTCCTCCCTATCCCTTATCCAAACAATTAATACACGTATATATCACGAGTATGCGGAATTTTTGTTAAAGGACGATTTATCAAGGATATTCCTTAGGTTTAGGGAAAGGATTAGGTTCAGGGTTAAGTTTATTGTTAGGGTTTTGGTTAAGGTTAGGTTTAGAGTTATGGTTAGGGGTTATAAGAATCGTTCGTAATAAGAATAGTCTTATTACGGACGATTATCTTAACCATAACTCTAACCCTAAACCTAACCCTAAACCTAGCGAATATCCTTGACGAACAGTCCATTGACGAATCGTCCTAGAACCAAATGACGCGAATCAGTAACAGAACCGGGTAAAACGGAACAAAATCGAGTAAAATAAAAGCACCACATTGAATGCCAGGTATTGTTATGGACTGTCGGGTATTTTTCAGGAGTACCAAGTATTTCGAAGCTAAAATTATGTAAGATATGAATTATAATCAGCCAGTGATAAAACCATTTATGTAATGAAAAGCATCTACATTTTTTGGCAATGTTAGCCAAAATATAGCGAATTGACGCGTGTGTTGCGAAAATAACTCGTTGTCTTGTAAAATATTATGTCTGTAAGTTAAGTTTAACATCAAAGATTACCGCATTGTATAAACGATGACTCAATATATGCGCGTCTTGCTAAAGGGTGTAGCGAGTTAGCGATATAGTGATTTTTTCGAGATTCGAGCCAGACCTGTCACGTCCGAGTCTGGCTCTCTAACCACCGAGCTTTGACTTTAGATAGATGGTTATTGTTTGTTTGTGTATTGTTTAATACATGAGCATATACTGACCTTGTTGCTGGGTATATCCAGAGGCTGAAACAAACAAAAATACCATTTCATAAAAAAATGAAAATATACGTTCCGTCCAAATATGTACAGTTAAAACGATACCAAGTAAAACATGTAAATAAGCATACAAATAGATTATTTCAAATTCAACGGAGAGGGAAAACTCTAGCTCTAAACCTAATCCATATCCCTATCATAAGCATTAATAGTTCGGCGGCACAAAATCGATTAGGAGGGGGTGTGCAAGTACGCATACTCACACTAATACAAATATTCTGCAACCGATAGACGCTATAAGTATAAAAATTCAATAACCGATTTAACATTCTTTTTCACTTCGCTTCATTTTTTACTCATCTTTGACTTGTCTATTTATTCATTGCTATCCATAATGAACGTTAAACGATTAGGGTTAGCTTCAATATTTTTTTTCTAAAAGAAATCAACAGGCGATCATTAGTCATATCATCAGATTATTTGAGTGTATCAGTCTTTCTCTCTGCTATCTATCTTGTCGGTAATCTACAGATTTACAGCAGGACTCGATAATTCCTGAGGCAGTAAGTCATTCATATTTCCAATCAAAATTTATTGTCTTCTATTCACGACAGGTTCGCGCCTTAAAATCACTCAACGTCATCTTACTATAGAAATTTCAAAAACGGCTCTAGCCAGGTCTCGATTTTTTGCAAGCCCCGCCCCTTAGAGCAGTTACAGATGTCAATCTTTATCAATGCAGTATTGAGAAGTGTAGCTAGACACTTTAAATCTAGTTTGTTTAAGTTCAATTGCTAGGATTAGGGTTAGAACTAAGATCTTAAAGCTCGATTTGCTCGATTTAGAGATGACAAAAGTTCTAGCTAATGATATTATATTTGTTTATAGCAATTTAAAGTTAAAATTCACTAGAAAAATACTAATTTAACTAATTAATCCTAAAACTAGGCATTAACTAAAGGGCGGAGCTTGTTAAAATATTGCCTGGCTATAGAGGCTTGTGATTATACTTGCAAAAGCTAAAACGATAAGGATCAAGAAAGATAAAGTCCAGATAATGTTGTTGTTATAAGTATAAATTAGGTTATAAAGATTTTCGGCGATAGAGCGCGTTCAGTGCAGGACCATAAATTGAAAGATTGGGCTGATATTAAGAAGAATTAAGACCATAGAACAGGAAATATTTTTTTTGTTATTTTGTCGTTTTTTATTGTTTTTGCTTAAAAATTACAGTAAACTGTTTCATATATAAAATAAATTTCGTTGAGACAATTTTGCACCCCGACCTTTTTGTATGATAAATGTAAAAAAATTTGAGGAAATATTTAAAAAAGAGAATCAAATAAAACAGATAACACGTAATACTTTTTAATTAATACAATAATATTAAAGCTGGGAATTACTTTAAAAGGGTGTCTGCTAAACGAGAAAAAAGCGTTTTATTTTCAAAATCAGGATGTACCCTCTAGAATATCTAATTTGAGTTTAACTCACAAATTTTATAACAAATTAGTTTCCCATTTAGGGAAGAATTATATTAATTGATATAGATCAATTAAATTCAACAATATACTACGAATATGCATTAATTATTAATCATAGATGATTTTGCTTTACTTTTTGCTTTACTTTTATTACTGAAATAATGTATTGTAGCTTTTTTAAACAAAAGATGTTTCTAAAAGATATAAATTAAAAGAAAGTAATTTAAGTTTAGCGAAAATTTTAATGTACGACATATACTCAATTTAAAAGCAATATAACGCAATAAAACAATTAAATAAGCAAAAAAGAAAAGTATATTGTTAATGGTTAGTTTTCTTTAATAAAAGTAAGGTTATTGATTTAATATTGTCTACACATTAAACTTTGGTATGAATACAGAATTAGCAACAGGTGAGGTTCATTTGGTCAGCCATGAATTAGTTGCATCTGTTTATCTGTATATTAACTCCAACTGTGTATCAACAATTAGTCCATCCAACTGTTTATCATTTAGATGATTAAAGAACTGATCACATGATTAAGTCTTTCATTTAAAGCAATCAGCCACACGTACGGTACTTGCATAGTTTTCAGCCTTCAAATCGTAAATTTAGTCAAATTTAACTCAACCGACGGTAAAAAGCTTAACACTGACATTATTCACTGTGTATTATTATTATTATTGTTTTTTGCTTTTTTTCTTGTACTTAATTCTACAGATAATTGACTCTATAATAGTCTTGATAGTAGTTTTGAGGTAGCTTCTGAAACATTTTGCTTGATTAAATTAATGTTTTACTGTATACAAACAGTATACACAATATTTAATTTCTGCCTTAAAACGAAATTAACTAATAATGTAATAAATAAACTTAACTTTAACATTTTAAAGTTAGTTTAACGTCATGGATTGCTTTATTATAACGATGTCTCAGACGTAGCGGTCAATTTAAGCGTCTTACTAAAGGGTGCAGCGAGTTAGAGAAATACTGAGCTTTCTGAGATTCGAACCTGGATCTGTAGATTCCGACTCCAGTATTCTAACCACTTCTCTAACGAGCCTTTTTTGAGTACAATATGATGTTGATGTCGTATTATTATATGATTTCGTATTATTTTACATATTCAATATGCATAATAGTATTACATGAATTAAATAAGATAAGATAATCACTTAATTGGTTGTAACAAACGCGAAATTGTATACACTCGAAGATTGCAATTTGCATCAACTTCTAATATCATCAAAGAGTGATTTAATCTTGATTCTACAAAAGATTGATTGATAGCAAAATATGTAGAAATATTCTCAAATAGTTATTATTCCGGAGAGCTTTATAAGTGGGCAATCTCAATAATGTTTACTCCAGGGTACCCGGTTGTGCCTGTGTTTGAATATTATAATGAAGGAATAGCTTTACAACGATGACTAAATGCGCTTATTGTATGTGTTTCAAATAAGTTACTTGAAACATAAAATAAATTAATTAAGCATTAACAATAATCAACCAATAACAAATTAATTAGGTAATAAGTGATTAATTTGTAAAATTCGTAATTATTCAAAACCAATTAAGAATAAATACTAATGTTACATTTTAAATGTTATGTTAGTGTTAATGTTACATACATTCATGTTAATGTATGTATATGTAATGTATTACATACATACTATACTTGCGAATTATAAGGTAGTTGCTGCGATACTTGTTAAAAAAAATGAGAGATATTTAAGAAACAAAAAAATCGAAAATACTTTTACTTTTTGAAAGGAATTAATTTTTAGAGTAATTCCAGTAATTATCAAAAATGAAGTGATAAACAATAGTTATTGACACACGCGCGTCGACAGACAGACAGACAGACGAACAGACAGACGAACAGACAGAGAGACACAGACAGACAGGCGAACAGGACCAGGAGATAGATAAAGCCATATATTACTTCTATTATAGAGTCAAAAAAGTCACAAACTCTAAATCAAATATAGTCATAGCAAATTTGTGGCTATACTGGATAAAAAGAACATTTTTAGTTTGGTGCTATTGTATACATTAGATAATCAAAGGACCCTTAATTAATGATTATGTTATTTTGGTATAACATTTCTATTTCAACTTTATAATCTGTTTTATTTATTTAATTGTATTAATTTATCTTATGCTTTGCGTTATAACTGTATCATTTGCAAATTTTGTTTCTGTTTAAATAAGATCGATAAAAATAAAAAAGAAGTACCGAAGCAATGTAAAATCTACAAACACGTTTTAGAACAAAATTCAATTTTCTACTTAAGACGAAATTGCACATCATATCTCGCAACGGTCCATCCACAGAACAATCTAAAGTAACCTCTTTTAACAGCCGAAATGCATCGCAGCAATGTAAGTTCTACGTATCGTTATCATAGTAGAAACAGTATTTGACCGGAGACGGGCAAATGAGTGAAACCAATTTGTTTCAGTTACAGATTCCATCACGGCTTTATCCTCCAACTGATGAGCTTAGTGTGCATCGAGGAAGTGTAACAAATTCATTCTATTAACCTTGTCGCGCCCACTGTTGTCTAACGTCGCTTATAACTACAGCCGAGTTGAAGCGAACCCATTGGCGGATAAACGGGTAGCGAGCGAAATTGACAATGTTTTTATATTACAATGCAATTTATTGTAGCTTTTTCACTCTATACAGAAAGTTTTAAATTTCAAATGGTTTTATAAAGTGCATTTTAGATTGGTTAATTAAACTTTTCAAAAAGATAAGTTTTAGTATAATATCTCGATTACCGAGAGATCGACGTCTGAGACATAGATATCGATTTATGACTTTGATAAGTTTGCAAGTTAGTGAATTATTTCGGTCCACTGGACTTTGAGCCCAAAATCTATCGACCCCGAGTCATTTTAAATAAAAATATAAATTATGCGCTAAATTTTCTTCATTAACCCAGTTTATGAAGAAAATTTAGCGTACTCTCTTCGAAATTTTGCGCCACTTATTAAACTAAGGAGTCCAGTGTTAATACTACGCGTTAAATATGACAAGTTATTGTTTAGCCTATAGAGTTTATAACTTTAGATTATAGTTTTGCCCCAGTATCCCCGGTTCGAATACCGCAGTGGGTCAAGCTTGGGCTAGCAAGGGTTAAAATTACAGAAAACTATATAAATTTATCAGGGAGATTTTAAAGGTTGAGTTTTAAAGCTGAAAAGAGAGTTAATAATAGCGATAATTATATTAATTTGTCAGTGTATCGGCGACCTATTATATGCAAGCTCTTGGGAACTCTTTAAATGGTTTCCCAATAGACTTTTTAAATTTATAAATTCTGTCAAGCGAATTTTATTTTCAATTCTTGTTTAAACTGTTATTTCGTTTAACTTCTAATTGTCTATTTTGTTTTTACCGGATGTATATCTTGTATAATATGTGGTATTTTGTATATGATTAAAAGATATAGTTGTAAAAAATTATCATATTTTAAAAATGTACATTGTAAAAAGTATATTATCTTATCGTAGAAAGAATAACAAATTGTGGCTAAATATGCCAATAGATATAATTATGACTAGTGCAATAAGTTCTATTTCAATAGTGCAAGTACAGTAATACGATATGGCTTTGCAAATGTAAGTAGCGGATCAAACATTCACATTCCTAGATTGTGTCGCATCCCAATCGATTACTTGTCAATTCAACTTCTCAGAATAAACAGATTTCTTGAGGCGAGAAATTGCAGAAGCATTAGCTTATTTTATTGTAAGACAAAAACAAACAACAACAAGAAAGAATCAAGATTGAGAAAAACAACTTTTAAATACTTTGTTACTTTTTGCTTATTTTATATAATTAATATTTTCATTGGAATTTGGTATATATATAAAATTCTTGAATTTTAAATTAGAACTAATAAACAGTGTGGATAGGTATACAAATGCGTCAATATGATACAATATTTTGTGTGCGATAGTTTTGTTAAAATTTTAGATAAAAAAAAAATTTGAACTTAGGGCCAAGAAAATTTATTTCTACTAACATTAAGTTTTTTATATTAATTTGCTATTATTCCTGTACACGTTGATAGTATGTAAATAAAATTCGTTTGTTTCTATATATAAAAAAAGGCTTATCAAAAAATTGTCAGTACCAAATAGTATATTGAATGTTTTCGGAGCCGATTTCTCGACAAATTGTATTTGAGATCAATTCGTCTCATTAACACTCTCAGGGAAAAGTTGTCGGAATAGGCCTACTAATTAAAAGTTAGGTTTCATACCTGGTTTATAACAATTATATCTCAGACTATAGCTGTGAATTTAAGCGTCTTACTAAAGGGTGCGGCGAGTTATAAAAATAGTAATCTATCTGGGATTCCAACCCGAACCTTTCTCGTCCGTGTCCAGCGTTTTAACCACTTCTCTAACGAGACTTGACCATGTTGGTTCATATAATACTAACCGATGATTCTTTTTTGTGTTCCAATTGATAAGCCAGCAGCATCTGAGTGGCCTCAACGTTATCTTCATTGATAGCGTGCAGTAAAGCGTCGTTTAGTTCAATATTGAATCTTAGTAAAAGTTGTATCATCTCAATGTTGTCATTCTCAATAGCAACTTGTAACGCCGTGCGACCAAGCGGATCTATACAGTTGATGTTTAGACTGTAGATCTCCTGAAAGAGTTTAATATGAAACATTTATTATTTAATATAATTTTCGGTTTATAACATTATGTATCTATTTTTATGAAAGTATTGTCAATTCAAGACCTTTATTCATCACAAATCAATGGACAGTAGATAACAAACAAGAAAAAACAAATCAAATACTAATATAAATATTATATAATGCAATCAATTTACATTATAATTGAACGGTTAAATATATTAAAATTCAAAGTAGACGTCGAAGTCGAATACGATTTAAAATTAAATTACATTTAGTTTCATTTATTCATCGACTTTTAGGATTTAGAATTTATTTATTTATTTGTATTTATCCGTTAATTGACAAAAAATTCGCCAAAATTACTGAATTCATTTACAGTGCAAGAAATTAAAAATGTTATTTATGTTAAAAAGTATATTTTTATGTTTAGCCAGATATTGTGACCATTGTTTCTTATTGAATTAAATACAAATCAACATTTTTACGTATATCTCTAATACCATATAAGCTCGTTCATGTTACTAAAAATGTGTTATCTTACAACCATTACTATAGTAATTATTTGTTTTAAATCTAATTGCATAAAAACATGGTTACAAATTATCAAATTGGATCAACTGATTTTAGTACTAAAAACAATCTAGCCCATAAAGGCAAAAATAATTCTCATTGGGTTATAATACATTTATTCAGTATTCCCAATACACTACACATCAAGCTTCAATGAAAACAAGTCATGCATTATATTGCGTGAAACTTGACATATATTTGTTTTCTAATAAATAAAGTTTTTTCAGCTTACTGCTGAATTCTGAATTGTTGAATTCAAGCAGGGCTCAAGAATTCAATATGGTTTAGCAGAAAGAAATGATTCCCTGAGTTTATTTACGCAGTTAAAGCATTGAATATGTAATTAAATCTGTATGGTTTTAACTTTTAGTGTTTAAACTAAATGTTTAATTTTTAGCAATATGTTAGACAAGCTTTATCTTATGACTTTTTTAATTTTAGCTGCATACTAGTCATGTAAAAAAACTGTTCCGTTTAGGGTGTTCACATTCGTATAAAACTGGCAAATGCTAAATGTTTGACAAGCTCATTTTTCTGTTTAACTGTATAACCGTCGAGGGACGATGTCGCAGACGTCCCTCAGTATCAGTAAAGATCACACACGCTCCACCCAAGCGGTGAGGACAAACCATCAACTGAGAGAGAGGAAAACATTTAAAATTAGCCAGTAAAAAATGATAAAATAAGTTTTTGTATTTACTAACATTTTTTAAATATAATAACCCGAATTAACAACAAAATGTAAACAGAACAAAATAAAATTCAACACTAACCTTAGCCCTACAGAGACATTGATACACAGTTGGAATGTCCCCTCGTTCCACTGCCAGTAAGTATTGCTTTTCGTCCACGGTGAGTTCAATATGCTTACGTACCACCCCCCTACCCACACTATCAGTCGGTAGGTCCATCATGTTAATACCCAACTCATCGCGTATCTTAGAATTGTTCTGAATCTCGTAAAAACGGTTATTTAATCGAGACATTATGTAGAAAGAAAATGTGTCAGTGAAATCTGTAAAAAAATACAATGTTATTTATTTGTTTTATTTTAGAAATATACAAATATTGTTATATCCTATTATAACTATTATTTCTCTCATTATATTTTTACATCCTATTATTACATTCTATGTTTATCATATTGTTTATTTTTAAGTTTGTTTGTTGTTCATTTTTGTTAGGTTTAATTGCAATTAATCTTTCGTTTATAATTGTAAACTATATTGCATATTGCTTTCTTATTAATATATTATTATATTATCTATTATATTATATTATTATATTATTGATATTATTCGGATATTAAAGTTCTATATTTGCATTCTATTTTGTACACGTTTATAAGTAACTATTATCATATATGGAACAAAATAAATAACAGTACGTATTAAAGTCAAAAAACAATATTTTAGAAATTAGATGCTTCTTCAATGGTTCTAGGACGTTTCGTCAAAGGACTAATCGTCAACCGACTGTTCGTCAAAAACTATTCTTAAAACGGACGATTCTTAAAACCCCTAACTCTAGCCATAATCCTAACTCTAACTCTCTAACCATTACCACAACCCTAACCTTAACCCTAAGCCTAACCCTAAACCGAAACCTAACCATAAACTTAACGAAAATTCTTGACGAACAGTCCGTTGACGAATCGTCTTTTGACGAAACGTCCGCATATAATATCAATTAATTACAATTTCATTAGCTCTATAATAAAATAATTACACGACTAAGAAACTCTATAAAATTATTTAATAACATTATACAATAAAGAGTTAATATCTAATAAATTACTTAACTTAATTTACACGATTGTTTAATTAATTAGATGAAAATTAATTTAAAATAATCTTACAAGAAATGTTATTTTGTTACGATGGTTTATTTTTCTTTTCTGGGATTTTTCTTTGCTGGAATACTTGCAGATTTTTTATTATTTTAACATTTCATTTAATTTGATAAGAAAGCTTTGTCGAGGCTTTTCAGATATTATAATATTGTATAAAATTATATTGAATTTTACATTGAATATTACAGTAACTATTTATTACAAATAACTATTTATTAACAATTAAAAGTAAATCCGGATAATTACTAATATTAAAACTAATATAAGTTTAAAAATGATAAATTAAAATGACAATATGCAATATATTAAAAATTCATATTTTTAATATAAATTGCGAATCTAAAATAAATTGCTAAAATTAATTACTGATAATGTGTAAATGCTTGAATGTGCTTGTGCAAACTATTAACTTTCTGTGTACTGTAAATTAATAGTAGATACTGTCTTTTTTATTTCTTCTACTATGTATTTATTGTATATTTATTTTATAAGGATAATAGTACTAGTTATAACTGTAATAATCTGAACAATAAGTAAAGGAATCTGAATAAAGGACAATTTAGCTTATTGTAATTGTTGCAACTTATATATTTGATATATTGGTATTTTTTTTTATTTTTTCTTTTTGTTTGTTTATACTATTGCTTCTACACTTTGTGTAAAACTTATTGATTAAAATTCTCATTCAATTACTGATAATTATCAACTAATAATTTATTTATTACAAGGTAATGAATTTCTTAAAACATATCTTCAAATTTTTAGCAATTTTAAAATAAGGATAATATTTTATAAATAAAAGCAGTGGGGTGTCTAGTCATTAAAATTAAATAAATTATTTTCAGATTGCACGTGTTTCCTTAGTTTAATTTAATAATTAATAAGATAGCAAAATAAGTATATAAGATTCCAGAGAATATTTGCTGGCTTTACAATTTTATTAAAAACAATTTTTTATACAAGAAACTAATAATATATAACAATAGCGCGATGATAATTTGTACGCCGCGGACTTTTTGCGTACAACGATTTGCACACTGACATTTAGTGCATCAACAGTTCGATCACGCCGACTAGGATTAGGGTTAGGGCTAGGATTAGAGTGAACTGGTTAGTGTTAAAATGTCTAGATAACTTAATGATTAAAGTAATGTAAGTTTAACGTGTGGGTTATCTTATTTTAAAAACTATTTCTCAAAAGAAGCTGATAATTGATTTAAGCGTCTTACAAAGGGTGCAACAAGTCAGCGATATAGTGAACTTTGCCTGGAATCGTGCCTGGACCTGTTGTTTCTGAGTCCGGTGCGCTATCATTTGATCAACGAGCTTAGATTATAGCAGTTATTACAATCTCATTTGTGTGCGCATCTGTTATTATTTTATGATTTATTTCAATTAATTTAATTGCTTCTGTAAATATGAATTTATAATCATTTATATGTGCACATTAACTAAAATCTCCATCAAAACAAATGCATGCTCTGCATTTCTCTTTAACTAAAATTCTCGATCTTTATTTCTATATTATATATATATATATATATATATTTTAAAATGATATTCACACAAAGTGTAGAAAAAAACAGTATAAACAAATAAGAAAAGAAAAAAAGAATACCAAATAGAACAATATCAAGTGTGACAACAATTACAATAATCTAATTTTTTATGCGATCCTTTTTTTTTAAGCCTATTAAGGTATATTCATAGTTAGTAATTAACAAAGCTAATTACTATTTTTCTATTAATTTTTAATGGAAGCCCCCTTGCAACGAAGATACACAAGTTAATAACTAACTTTAAATAAAAATATTAACCTATTTACATTGTAGGTATTGAATCATTAACCCTGTTCTTTCTAATTCTATCTCGAATGATCCTTTTGAATCTGACTATTTATCAATCGCTTCTATAGTAAGCAGCATAAACCAAGTCAATCAGTTTAAGCCGGTCAATCAAGACGGCATTGTTTACAGGAATCAACTTTTTATTGTCTAAATATTTGGATCGCATTAATGAAGCAAGTAGACCAAGTGCTTGGTTGAAAAAAGAAACCTGTAGTTTAGTCTCAGTATTTATTTTTGAAATTTTTTGCAGCATTGTCCAAAAGTAGTGAATATATTTTGATTGATTTAATAATTAACCAGATAAACTTAACTGAAATTAATTGTAGATTTATGCGGTAATTAACTTATAATAATAAAAATATAAATAAAATTAGAACAGTTATTAGCCATTATTATAAAATTAATTCTTTCATAATTAAAAATGACTAAGATTAATAAGATGAACTAAGTTACCAGTTTCTTAATAATAATTATAATTAAGTAAGCCTATTAAGGTATATTGTCCTTTTATTATCTGTTCAAGGGGGGCGGAACGGGAGGGGGGGACAGGGGTGGGGACAGAGGGGAGCAGGGAGGCATATCCGCTAAGGGAATTTTGCCCCTCTCCGGGGGGGGGGGAACAATGTAAAATCTATACCTAAGATCATATACAACAATAACCATCATATAAAATCAGAATATTAAAACTGTGTAATGTTACTACAACATTGTCTACAACATAAAATAAAGATAAAATTTTGTTACTTTCGATTAATCACGAAATCTGTAATATTTGCATTGTTAAAAGCCGCGTGCATCGCTTAATCTGTTTCATTTTAAATCTACTGCGATATCAAGGTTAAATATTTCTCGCAATTAAATTGATGACATTTTGGACGAAGACAAATGCTTTATACAACAGGTTATAATACACATTGTTTCATTGTGACAATTTAAATGAGGATTTATGATGTCTTGGTGATTACGGTCATTGCATACGAAATTGTAATTATAAC
>JAQIXG010003662.1:0-14339 GCA_034700105.1 Oconnorella tubifera | reverse complement strand
AAAACAATACGTTACATGACCATATGGATTCAAGTTTATTTTTTCTCATTGATGTCCACTTTTCGTGGAATTGCCCATATATACTTTTAACATTAATTAATTTTTACTGTATAAATTATGCGTACTATGTTTATTATATATATGAATAAGTATATTGTTGAATAGGAAGGATTGTATGAGGATTATTAATTAGTTTAATCAATATTATTAAATCCATTGTACATAATTTTGCTAATTATTTATGCATAAATTTACACATTTTGCATAATAGTTTTCATTGAGCTTACTGTATGTTTTTATAAAATGAGTTATTACCAATTAAAATCAATAAATAATGAGCACAGTTATAATACAGGTTATATATTAGCTTTGTTAAATGCTTATCTCTGCTACTTTGTGTTATATACAGCAATAATTGGTTAAAGGCTTAATATGAGGCTCAGTGATAAATGATATTGTACTTGACTAGTAGTCATATATTGATTTCACTCAGTATTCACATCTGTATGACAATGAATTATGGCACATTTATATATAATCTATTATGGCACATTTATATATAATCTATTATGGCACATTTATATATAATCTATTATGGCACATTTATATATAATCTATTATGAATAAAACAATTGTCAATGAAAAGAAAAATGAACATTTGATTATTTTAAAATTAAACTGATGATTATGGAATTGTTTGTTAGGGATAAAGTTTACTTTAATAAAGTTTAAAGTTGACTTTAATTATTAAATAAGAAATAACTTGGTTTAGAATTAATATAGTTTTTTATTATTTGTGGTTAATGGTAATCTAGTTAATTGCATATACAGTACATATATATATATATTACATATAGAGATACATTACACACAGCAATATCATGAATGCAATTGCAGAGTCAATGTGAAAAAAAGAAGCAATAATAGGGGGGCACACAATGCCGATCCTTAAAATAATACAATCTAGAAACTAAATGTATTAAATACTGTAGAACATATTCATGTTTATCAGTTGTCAAATTGATTAAAAATTTAGACATATTCCAATAAGTCCATCTCATTTCATTTGACACACACACTTTTCGTCTTCTATATTTTTATATTTACTTATGTGTTCTGATTTATTCTTCTAAGATGTATTTTTTGGTTATCGGACAATTCGGGGTAGAAAATTAGGAGCACTTGTGCAATGCAGAAAAATGTAATATTCAAATATTTTTATTAGGGTTAGGGGTTAACCAAACTGTTCTGTTCAAAATTGACCTGCTTTGAATTGTCCTAGAACCTATTCTTAAATTAAAGAAATGATAAATTTTTATAATTTTTGCAACAGGAGAAAAGGAACTTTTTACGAGATCCCCCCACTGGCGTTCAGTTTCATTTTGAATATGAAAGCAGCTTCCCCGTGGCCCTGGTAATGCTGGAAGAAGATCCGCAGTTGAAAGCTATGAGATTCGATCTTGTTCCAAAACAGTCAGTTCTTTTATTTTGAAGTTACGTTTAACGTCTGGATTATCAGAAAGAGTGAGCTATCCGGGATTCAAACCTGGATCAACTGATTTCGAACCCAGCGGTTTAACCACTTCTCTAATGGGCCTTGATTGTACAATGAAACAGTACAAGTATGGACTAAAAATCTTGGACTTTCATAGAGATAGTAAATTGAGTTGGAGGGAAAAAATTAAGCCTATGGGACGATCGATTTTCTTATTTAGATTTTTGTTGAAATTATTTCCAAAGACATGAGATTATGTGATAATTTTTTTTCTTCTGATTTTTACTAGAATTCATGAGGAGATATTTTGGCGCAATTATTTCTACCGCGTGTCTCTCATTAAACAATCAACTCAGTTGACCTCACTCGCGGAACAAACCGGTAAAAACTGGTTGTAGTTTTATTTTATTTTATTTTTGGTTTCAATTTATATAAAGAGTTAATTACTGCTAGAATACTTTACAATTAAGCTGCTTTATTGCTGTTATATTTACTTGCCTACATATTAACTTATTTTATTGCATACTTACTCATTTCTTACTTATTTCCTTGCTGACATATTTACTTACTTACTTACTTACTTACTGACTTATTTACTTTCTTACTTTCGTCAATCTTGGATTTTATGTCATGAGTGTTAATTTCTGACTTTGATCTCAAAGTATGATTTCGGTCTACGGATCCCAAATCATGCCCAAAGATAATTATCTAGATTTTAGAATGTTCTATTTGATAGCACATTACATCTTATATCCAATATTTTGACAAATATTTGATCTGAGATCTAAATATCAGATCTAAGACTTAAAATTTTAACGCTCGAAAATTTAAAGAAAAATCAAATTTTGTTTAAATTTCAGTTTATAGACATTTATTTTAATGATTTATTCAGGATCAGTTTCGACTAAGAAATTAACACAAGAAGAATCTGCAAGCCTCTCACAGAAAGGTTGTTGCTTTTATGTGCGAATTAAAACTATCGTAGTAAATCTTATTTATATCTGCTTAACAAATCATAAAATACTTTAAAATTATTTTGTATTTTCTTATGAAATATGCAATTCTTTGACGCTTACTGCGTTAATTCCTTTCCATTTATTGAATTATCATTCAGGAAAAGATAATAACGATGGATTATTCCAAGGTGGAGATGAAATATGTTCCACAGTGACTGCGGAACACGAGTTTATTAGTGACACATTCCAGCATTCAGATGACACTGATGACACTGAACTGAAGAAAGAAATGTGCATACTTGGTGTCAATGACCAGCTAGATGACTCATCAGGTTTTTAGATAAATTTTATTTTATTTATTTAATAACCTTTTGTCATAATCATAAATTTATTTTATATTACATTACAATGTCAATTTATAGTTGATAATTTATATTTATAGAACTAAGTACTTAAATTTGTATTGTTTTTATATAAATCAATTATATAAAGATCAATTTAATTTGCAGTATGATTAGATTGTTTTGATGCTATTTATATGAATACAATATTGTATCGCAATTGTATTTTAATATTGTTGTAATTTAATAAATTTTTACATTTTCTGTATTTATTGTAATTGTTTATAGACACTGCAAGATTGAGTATGTAAATTCATTCACTTAATCTCAATTACAGTCTTTTTATATATTATATTATGCCTTTTTCAGTAGAATAGAATAATAAAAACTGCAATGTAGTCTAGTAGGGCTTTGAGTCATCTCACCTACTGGGAAACTCATCTAGTAGAAAACTCGTTTATTATGAAAATAATTATATATTATTTCTGAAAAGGCTGAAAATATATGTTAATATTAAATTATTATTCATTGCTCGCAACTTTCATGAAACGTAGGTGAGATCTAAAATAGCGAAGTTTTTAATTGGCGAGATTTCCAGTAGGCGAATTGACTTTACCCATTATAGTGGTATGTA
Source organism: Oconnorella tubifera (assembly GCA_034700105.1). NCBI lineage: Eukaryota > Metazoa > Annelida > Clitellata > Enchytraeida > Enchytraeidae > Oconnorella > Oconnorella tubifera. The sequence continues at coordinate 10,913 of JAQIXG010003662.1, read as the reverse complement.
GTTTATGACCGATTCAAGGAGAGTACATAAGTACAGAATCCATACATATGTACCGATACATTAAAATTGAATTAAATTACACAATGATTTTGTTTTGGCAGCATGATGTCAGTTAAACCAGATGACGCCAATGAATTAGCTGTAATTGCTAAGGGCCTTTCTCATTTTAACCAGTATATAGATAAAATTAACTTTTTTGGTTAAACAGGCTTCCTGGAATCGGACATTAGTTTAGCGCTAACAACATTATTACAATCATTAATTAAACATGTTCGCTGATTATCACACTGATATTCAGAGTCTCAGTGATTAGCATTAGTGTAAATAGTATCATTGCTCCAGTTATGATACTGGGTTAACTAAATGGCAGTTTACTATATTTCCTTCTTAGTTACTTTATAATCTTTCTAGTGTTATTGTCGGTTAGTAATTTTCACGCTTTTAGTAAATACTGTTATGCTGTAGATGATAGAATTGCTTCTTATATTACAGTTCACTAACTTTTAATTATTTTATTACGTTTTATCACTTATGACGGTTATATTTCGTAGTTTCTTTCTTTTATTTGCTGATAAAGTATGTTGCTGAAGTTTGAGTCTCATATTAAATACAGATGATCTATATTAAATACATTAAAAAACATATTAAACATTCTATCAATAAAATGGTCAATGTTTCAGATATTTAGCTCTGTTTTTCAAAGTTCTACAGTCATTTTATTTGCAAACTTTTAATCTTCTAATATAAATTTAAATCACTTTATTCCTTTAAAAACTGTATTAGGTGTGATTTATAAATTTAAAATCTATATTGTCAATGAGGTAATTGGCGTGTTAATGGGAAGCAATTCGTTGATTTCAAATATGATAAAATTTTGCGAAATTTTAGTTAATGAAACAGTTTTTTTTCTTTAAACTCTAATTACTTTTTATATATTGCTTTTCATGCAGCAGTCAATTATAATAAGTTTAAGATTTTATATGATTAAATAATTTTTGAGATGTTATATGACTGTAAATATACTCTGAACAAATGTATAATATACATTGTAACATTGAGAATTTAATATAATTATACTAATGTATAATCACCTTATACGAATGTATAATACTCGTTCGTTATACAGATGACTTGCCTGAATGGGAGAAAGAACTTCAAGCAGAGTTACAAGAATACGAAGTTATAGACAGCGGTATTAATGATATCGACGATCTAGATCTTGAACATGAAATCATGCAACAGATGGAAGACGAAGCGCAACAGAAAAAAACATCAACGAATTAATGTTGTTACTTTAACAGAAGAATATTATTGTGTTGTAAGGATTTTAATTGTACGAAACATTTGTAATCATATTGCGTTTTATTGATATAGTGCAAAGGAGACGCGTTATTACATGAGAGAATTCAGTGATCGAGAATTCAGACCTTTTACAAAGGATTTTTGCACGCTTTAATTCAGATATTTGGTTTTTATTTATTTCTAGTGTAAATTTACAAAAGTCACTCAATTTCTGATCCAGTTGTCTCTTCTGAACCCTAACCCTATTCTAATGCAATTATTAAGTTAATTAAACATTTTATTAATACAAATTTATTTATTAATCTCGACTGGTGCGTATCATTTTTATGATCCTATGATACCTTACACTTTGAGTGTCGACTTCACTGATTTATGTTTTATTATAGTTTTGCCATTTTTAATGGACAACACTTTGTATATGGTCAACAATGTGATCAACATATTTGGTATATACGTAAACAAAATATATATGGTATATATTTAAACAAATATATATGATTTATATGTAAACAAAATATATAAGGTATATGTATCAATTTTCCATAAAGTGTAACTTTCAAAGAATACAAGAGATCTTAAATATCTTTAATTGGATTCAAAAGAATTTGAGGGAGTTACTAAAGGAAATAGCAACAGATATTATTTATAAAAAAATGTACAAGCGATAAAATATTATGCTTTTCTAGAAATAAGATGCCGATTTATTTCACTTGCAAAATCTCGACTAATTAAATGAGTACATATTTTTGAGATTTTTTCACAGGGACCAATTGGTCCATCTAATATGATGATACATTGTGTTGCTATTTGGTGTAAAATAATTCATTACTGTCAATAAGTTACATTTATAGATTATTCTGACACTAGATATTCTTTTTTAATCAGTAACTTATAATAAATATCTCGACGAATTTTCATCTGTTGCTGCAAATGAATTCACTTCATTGATACAATACTTATAGTACTCTTTGTATTCTGCATATATTTGCAAAACATATGTCATTTTCTATCATATTATATGTGTTATGTTTAAAATTGCTGAAATTTAAATGCTGTAAAATTAAATGCACTGAGGTTTTATCATTGTCAGTAATGTAGGGATTAGTGCTTAATCGTGTATAGAATCACAATCTTGTATAATGACAAGGCAATACTTTATAATTTTCACATTTACACGCAATTTTCCATATTTTTTGCCGATTTGATTTGACGATTAGTTATATATAGTCAGTTTTATGGCAAATAGCAAATAAATAGGAAAATAATTACTAAAAGACGAGCATTTTTTTAAAGAAGCTTTATTTCTTTTTGGTTAGCTTATAATAAATATTTCAATTACAATATGTGTTTTTGAAAACTCTTCTGTAACTTTCTTGTAATTTACATTTTCTTGTTCTACAAAGTTGTTAAATACGTATAACACATTAATATCTGCTTACTTAATAACTGTAGGTGTATATTTACATTCTTGCGTATTTATAACTGTATAATATATTAATATTATGTCCACTGTATATGATGTTATGCATTTTCATAATAATGTATTAATATTGAATGATTTAATTTTATATGCAGCGTTAATTAATTCTTAATTAATTATAAATTTTAATTTGGATATTTTAAATGCAAAACTGAACATTTTAAATGTGAATAAAGTGAAGACAACTTTAAGCATCTTTTAGAATGCTTAAAGTACAAATTAATATGTTTCAATTTAAATTTTGAAGTAAATTCATTAAAAAGAGATTATCTGTTATGATGACATTGTGATATTGAAATGTAAGAGCACTGTGTGGTGTATAAATCACAAATTCATATGTAGACAATCTATATATAATAGATAAGCATCCTAGCTATCTGTTATTAGATGGCTAATATAAATAAGATTAACAAATAAAAATATGATAATTGAAAGCAATTTATTCATAAAGTGCGAGATAAATAAAAAGAATTTTGAAGAAGTTTTCTTGATTGCATTGCCATTTCGAAATAAAAACTTAACATCGTAACAAAACAAAAAGTTACTTGTTAAATAATAATGATTCAGTTTTAAAACATAACCATTTAATCGGCTCAATATAAAGCGATTGTGTCAATGTTATGAACAATGAGGATGAATAAAAGAGTGAACGCTTCACTCTTTACACAATTCATTCAATGATTTTAGTTATTTAGTATTGGCACAGACATATTATATATTAATCTAAACAATCACACATTTCTATAATCAATGTGAGAATTTACTAAAGTACACGATGCTCGTAAGATATGATATCTACCATATCTTATATTAATATTATATCGTGATAATAAAGATGAAATAACAGTATTTCATGATATAATAACTGTTTGAAATCTATATTCCTTCAAGAAAAAACCTAACAATCATATATTAAATTCATATCTTAAACTCTGTTCAACATGCAAAAGTTTAAAATGTTCACGCAGTTCGTTTTCTCAATGTATACTGTCCTGACTGTAGCTGACCAACAGACACTCTCAGCTTAGAATTATCAGAAATCTTCTTTAATAAAATCTAAACCAAACACATTTAATATAACTTAGAATTATAAATATCTACAATACATTTAATATAATTATAATTCAATTCTAATTTCTATTAAATTTCTTAGAATATTAATACAATCTTATATAATTCATTAGTATAGTGATTTAAGTGCAAGACTAAGAACTTAGAGCTCTCGGGTTCGAATTGATACGCAACTTCTAACATTTTGCTACTTGCTGCACTCTTTAATAAGTTGCTTAACTCGAAAGATACCATAGAATAAAACGGTAATCTAGATATATATAAATAATAAGCAATCGTGAATAAACGTCTAAATTGTAGAAATTTAAACACTACTTGCTTTAAGAATTTTACAATCAAGTAGATAAAGATACAAATTTAGAAGATATTAAGAAGGAATTGAATTAAAATAAGAATACCTCTTCTAGAGAACAAGAAACAATGATTGCGTTGATTTTCCCCTGTTCCTTTGATTCTACCACTACTGTCTGATCCTTCGAAAACCTTATCAAAAATAACTTTTAAATAAATCACAAAAAAATGATTCGCATATAAAAGCAGTTGCAGAAACGATCTGTCTATTTATTGCCTAACGTCACATCAGCACAAAAACGCTATCTATTATAAAGTCTGATATATAGATATAACATAACGATTACATGATTATTTATATAAATTTTCAGAGAATATTGTGAACAGTATGTACAGTGCTTATGCTTATTTTATTCCGGAAAATTATACGATAATAAAACTCAAAAAATCTTAATCTTAAAATTCAGAAATTTTATATTTTCTACCGTTTGTAAATATATTATCGTTCATCGACGAGATTACAATTAAAATAGATTCAGCATTGACACCATATAACTAAATCGAATCAATATTTGTGCTGATGTGACGTTATGTTATAAACAAATACAAATTATATATAATAAATACCCTTCGTCGACGTAATTTACAATTAAAATAGATTCATTCATTACTGACACCACATAACTGAATCAACTAAATAACTCTGTGCTGATGTGCATTAGATAACTTATACCTACCATCTTTTATCATATAATAATCTTCCGTCTTCTATACCCGCCTCATGAGTAGAATCAACCAATGACGTAACACTTGTTCCAACTAGAGTGGGCGGGGCTTGTTTAGATGACGATGCCTTTCCGCTGAGTTTATTTATGAGTGAAATGTCTTCATTGATGACTTGTTCTTCTAGTCCGTGAGATAACTGAAGTATAGCGGCTGTTAAAGAATGTAAATGTCGCAGAATTTACATTACAAATGTTTTATCATTCAATGGAAATTATGCAAAGATTAGAATCAATAAAAGTAATTACAATTTAAATTAATAGTACACAATAGTAGACCTATTTACTAATATAAGATATGTATATATATGCCTGTATAAAAATTCTAAAAATACTGCATAATGAAACATTCAGTATTATATTTGGTTTTATTAATTATTAAACTTCAAACTACTGAAGCAACATTGAGAATTTACAAATAAAACAAGATCTATTTATATCATACACTGATTAAGCAATTAAAAATAGCTATAACTTAAAGATATCAATCACTTATCACTATAAAACAGTACAAGTCAATAATCACTCATACAAATAACATGATATTCAGCACTCTATTAACTTACAGAGCACAAAACATATCTCAAAATGAGTGCTCAATTGAAAGATCACTTCTATTTTATTCAACACTAGTATTTCTACATAGCAATCCTTTTATTTCTGTCATTTTATGTATAATTTAAAAAAGGATATCAGGGGATGGTTTTCCTCTCTTCTCTGGAACTGGTACGGGATCATTCGGTCGTCTTCTTAACTTTCTTGTCGTAACTGGCTTCACTGCCATGGTATCTATTTTACGGAACAACCAATTTAAGTAAATGGTTCGCTATTCAAATAAAATTTCTATCTTAAATCATAAAAAAAAAAAAAAACCAATTTAAGTAAAAAATTGTAAAATATATACTTTTAGCGTCGGAAATTTATTTATTTATAAATTATGTTGTGTTGCAAATTATGTGCTACAAGCAGATAACCCTAACCGTAACAGTTTCTTTCGTATAGTAATTAACCTGTGTTTTCGACGATTTTATCAATAAAATAACTTCCGATGCTAAAATTATATTTTACCTAAAAAATTATACAATGTTTACTCTTAAAGCTACGTTTAACGCCTGGATTACCGAATTATAAAGATGTTGAAGACGCAGCTGTCACTTTAAGCGTCTTACTAAAGGGTGAAGCGTATTAGAGAAAGAGTAAACTATCTATCCGGGATAATAAATATAATTAACAATTTATTCTAAATTGCTAAATAGTTAAAACAGAAGAGGTAAACGAAAAGATTAATTTTTTGTTTAAAATCAATACCCCCAGTTAGCTCCATGACACTTCTTTCATTTTCAATCATTTTCTTCTTCATCTCTAATTCTTGTATCAATGACTCTCTCAACTCAATCTTCTTGTCCTACATTAATAATGACTCAATACAGAAATGACTAAATAACTGTGTAGAAACATTATTTAATAAATATTATTCGGCTGAATTATCTCAATGCAGAATAAGTGTTAAAACCTCTAATATAAGATACAGTGCATCCAAGCATCTCAAACTTGAATAGATTCATTGTGTCATAGTTTTAAGAATTTAGATAAATTTAGTTTTATCTAAATTCTAGATAGTTTTGAGAATTTGAAGTCATTCATCAATTGCCAACTTAAAAAAATCATTGATGACAGAATTTATAACAAAAACTTTAGCTGCACTGTAAAGTGAAAGTTTTGCACCCCCTGGGACCTTTACTCCCCAAAATTCTGTAAAGCTAAATGATCCATTCAGTAGAGCATCATCACAACTTAAATTAAGACGCAACTTAAAAAAAATCTCAAAAAATTATTTTAAGTATACAAAACTATAACGCATTATGTAAATAAAATACAACAGTTTTAAAAGTTACTTGAAATAACCACAAAAACAAATACAAAATTAAATACAATTTCTTTCCAGAATAAACGGAAAGCTAATAGTTTGAACAATAATGGCCAATAAAAATTCCGCTGACAAACGTTAAAACATTTAAAATTAAAAAAATTAAAAAGTGTCTCAGGGAAACTGTCCCAAAAGTTCCCAGCACTGCAGTTGCATTTCCCCGCTGCAGAGAATTATGTTAGAGAATTATATTTAAAAATCAGTAAAATGCTTAAACTAAAGAAATAATAGTTATTCATACATCGAAATCTTTGCCAGCAGCCATCCTTTCTTTTCTATACTGTTCTTCTATAACACTGAGCTGCCTCTCAGACCAAATCTTATTGAAATGCATTCTCTCTGTCAACTGCTGATTCAACTTCTTTAATTTCTTCATGTATAGAGGAAGGGTTCCATCCTTCAGCTGCTGCAACTGACGCCTGAACTGAGCCAACTTATCCTGATACATCCTAGAAGATAAGACATATACAGACATCACATCAGCACAAAGTGAATGATAATAAGCTGATTATATAGCATCAATATTCATAATTGAATAAGGTTAAAGATGATGTTAATGTTGCAGATTAAATATGCTCAAAATAGAGTTATGAGAGACAATTAGAGACTACAATGCGTCACAGAAGTATTCATTTACATTTGTTTTCAGTGAAATAGTCAGTGAAATATAAAGTAATATAATATATACAAGAATAAATACTGTAGATCAAATAGTGTACTGCAGCAAGACATAGCATCTATCTAGCTAGCTATATCTAAATAAGATTATAAGAAATGAATCATTTCAACCGTTTACTAAAGATCTGAGTAAAGTGTAATCACTGCTTGTATTAATTTAAATTAATATTTAAAATGAAACAAATAAGAAATGTAAAGAAACAGACTGTTCCTTAATTCCGGTAAATTCTTCCTTCTTCTCTGTTTCTGTTTCACTTGCATCTTCTGTATCTAGAGTAAATAAAAATAAAGCATAATTTACTGTATTCGATTTCTTAAACAAAATCTATGCAGAGCCGCTTATGAGAAATTAATATTATCAAAATCAATGCCGACCAATTTCTAACCCTAATTAAATCGAAATCAACACAAACCGATTTATAACCCTAACCCTAAAATTAAATGTAACCTAATCCCTCAGTAGACCCTAACCCTCATTTCTAACCCATTAAACCTTTAACCTAAATTCTCATATCCTAACCCTAAATTTGAGCCCTAATTAGTGAATTTGTACTAAAATACCATCTACCAAAATAGATTTCTACCGAATTCTTCGTACACCTCGTAACAAACCTTCATCAGATCTTTGTTCTTTGATCTCATCCACTTCGAATCCCTCGTTATCCAACAGATCAGCTTCGTTTGAACTGGACGCCATCCTAACCTGTAGTAGGTCCTTCATCAATCTCAATAGGATTCAATGGAACTTTACGTCAAATCTCTTCTTTTATATTCTATTACAAATACCAATTATGAAATAGTATTAATACGAATTATTCTAATATAAATATCCAAATACAATAATAGTATTTAAATAAATATTTAATTTAAATAAGTATTTAAATAAATATAGGAGTCCGTAATAGATCTTTATTAAGAATTATAAATATTATTAAATACATAATAAAAATTATACTTCTGCGGAGATCGTACATTTACAAAAAAATAATCTAAATTAAATGAAAAAAATTTATGAATTCAAAAGTTAAAAATTTAAAAATTTAAATCAAAAAAATTAATATAGATCTTTTCATATTTTACAGAAAGAACAGAAATACTCCCACAACAAAGATTACAAAATTTCAGTTTTTGTACCGGGGGATGACGCCCCTTCTTAAATTCTGTCACATTTATTATTAATTGACGAGAGGGGAGAGCGAATTATATACCCTTCATTTTTTTACATAATAGACGTTTTATGTTTACGTTGGAAATCAGCGAATTATTCTTTGTGAATATTAAAGTAGCTTTCCTTGACTAAATATAAATTAAAGGGGGGGGGGAGAGTTTACATTATTTACATTTTAATCTCAATTACTTCTACATATTTCTCCCCCTTTCTTTTCTGTAACTAGGATTTCGCCTGGTCCCCTCTGTTCCCTCCACAAAATAAGTAATCTACAACAGTACAATCCAAGTTTCTTTCAATAATATAACACTGTAAACACTTGACTAAAATTTAATAAATGTCACGGTATCACAAACAATTTCTTTTGTATACAAAACTTCACTACATATAAGCGCGTCATTTTTAAGCAAGAGTCTCTTATAATATCGTCTTTATTTAACGAAAAGCCACAGAGAAAGCTTTATAACCAAAGTTAGTGCACACATCCATTTTATACGAGTTACCTGCCACAGTTGAAACCTGAATAAAATACAAATGCACAGAAATAAATTGGCAAATATTTCATATTTTCAAAAGTGTCTAAAAATTAATCTATTTAATTTGTCAATTGAATCTTATTATTTAATCCTAACATTAAGACAACATCTAAATAACATATGCCACAATTATTGCTTGTGACTAAAACTAATATAGTAAGGGGATGTGGCTTGTTAAAAACGATATCTTTTCGCATCATATAGAAAAGCAATTTATGAGTAATAAATATCCTACTTTGAGGCTATCAGATTTGCTGTTAATAGCTACACTGAAGACATTAGATGGAGTACATGGGACGTAAGCTTTTCTCTCCCCATTTATTGACCAATGATGAACATACGATTCATTACCACCAGAAATTATCTTAAATAAATACAGCAAAACTTCATTTAAGTAAAAGATTTAACTTAAATTTAAAATTAAATTTTGAAATTTACTTCAAAATTTAATTTTAAATTAAAAGTAAAAGTAATAGATGACAGTATTCAGTTACAAAAATGCTCAGTGATTGAATGAAACTCGACTTTTTAGCATTGGATCCTAAACTGATTTAACACCAATTTGTAGTTTATATGAAATACAATTGACTAAAATTGCGATTTCGTATGAATTTGCAATTTTAAAGGACTTTGCAATTTTATACGATTTGCAACTGTGTACAAGTCAGTTTCTTGACAATTTATTTAATTTTCTTCATTCTAATTAAACTATACTATTACTCATCAGCTATACAGACTAAGTTTGAAAATGTGGAAAATACCGAGTCATCATAGAACATTGCATGATTGATTGTCACACTGGGCGTATCAAAGACAGTAGTAACTGCTGATGATCTTAGATGCCAGAGACTTAATGAAGGACCACCACCGCACACCTTTATGAAACAACGTGAATGTCTTATAAATACACAAATCGTTATGCAATCAGTTAATAATATCACAGTAATTTGGACAATAAAGATAATGAAAATAGTGTGTAGACTAAAAGGCAAGAAATTTATTACATTATTATAAGTAGACGTCTATTTATTTAAAACACATGAATGAAACAATCTAGTGATATGAAATTAGCTATAAATTAATTGCAAACATCAACTAAATCCCGCTTTTACACAGCCAATCAGAGGCGAGTAATGAATCCTACCATCCAATCATCCGCTTTATCAACCGCAACGCATCCAATCCATTTACCAAACTCCGGTCTAACGCAAGATGACTGTTTGTAGGGTTCAATCCTCAGCACCGCTTCGCGCGCAGTTCTTGTGTCTGTCAACACAGGAAATATTATAATTTAAAGCAAAACTAAGAGAAGAAAAAAAATATATAAAACAAAATTAAAACTAGATACTAAGAACAGGTAAAAAACAAATTAGAAGAAAAGGATCGATGAAACAGACTCCAAAGTCTAACAGATAAAAAAAAGATTAATAGCAAGCAAATAATTTATAAAACAGATCCTAGAATCAGATTAAAAACAGATTAATAGAATCTAACAGATCAAAAACAGACTAATAGAGTTGAACAGATCAAAAACAGACTAATAGAATCTAACAGATCAAAAACAGACTAATAGAGTTGAACAGATCAAAAACAGACTAATCGAATCTAACAGATCAAAAACAGACTAATAGAGTTGAACAGATCAAAAACAGACTAATAGAATCTAACAGATCAAAAA
>JAQIXG010003661.1:0-14340 GCA_034700105.1 Oconnorella tubifera | reverse complement strand
GCAATAACCCCGTGTCGTTGTCCACATTCGGCCGTGGACGGGACGACATCACGACCCGCGAGCCGCCCGCCACAATACTGCCACTAAGGATGTCTCTTTTTGGGGGGGGGGGGGTAGAGGAGGGGGATAGCAATTTGGGATATCAATTACATATCCTGAATGAATATTTGTTTAATTCTGTAATTTATTTACCATATAATGTTATATGATGTTATCATTGGTGTTATCTTGTTATATTATTCTATGATTTTTTTTCAGTAATCTTAGTTTTGATACAAATATTACAATAGAACAACTGTTACAGAAGACATATGTTACTATCAACAAAATAATAATTGTTAATCATGCAACGTTATGTACAAATTAAATCAATCAGAAATATTTAATTAAAAACAAATGCTAAAACATAATGAATATTTTTTGTTACTAATCATATTAATATTTACTGAGGGTTCTGCAACTTCCGCGTAATGTATTTTTACTTAAAATCTGTTATAATGAGTTTATCGAAATCGCTTATTAATACAATACTATGCATCGTTACAATTTTCATCAGTTTCTATGTGTTACAACAAATCTTCATTGCAAAAAGTTTGCCAAAAATGATATTTATATCAACTTTAAACTGTTAAAATATAATATTACTTTTAAGAGAATATAATATAAAAGTTTGTAGTTTTATTATACTCAGAGCAAAAGTATAAATATTTATACAATAGTTTAATATGTTTACAGTATACATCCTCAAACACCAATCTAGCAATCACCTTGTTGAGTATATCTAATGCTTCTGCAGCATATTATTAAAATCCAGCATGTCAGGAGTAAGACTAGGTCGCCTCGTTGAATTCACCTCACTCCCTCCCTTCCCCGAGTCTCCACCAGACGAGGCATTACTCGCCCTACGGTAGTCCGCATCGGCCTGCTTGACAGCCGCGGCCGCCGTGCGGGGATGCAGCGCAATACCCAGACTCCCTCGACGCTCTTTGCGGCGGAGGTAGGGGGAGTCGGCCGCCTTGATGGTGCCCTGGAGAATAGCCGCAAGGGTGGTGCTGGTGACCGCGGCATGCATGAACTCTGGTTTGCCGATGCGGCCTGAGTTGTCCGTGCCGGCTTGCTTCATGATGTGACTGGTCAGTTGCTCTGGAGTGTAGTCTTCTGCGGTGGGTAGAATGCTGATGTTTAACATTTCTACCGCCTGGAAGTGTGGGCAATTATAACAAAAATGACAATTTCTAACTTAATTTAAATGAAATTTAGCAAGAGTATAAGTAATTATTTTCAAATTATGTATAGCTAACTAAAATTATATTAAATGTTAGTTTCAATAAAGTTCAGATATATTTTTCTAGATATACCTTGCTCGAATATTTATAAGTATTTATTTCTAGCTAATTATAGCTATTGTTTGTTTGTTGCAAAAAGAATGCACACATCATTTATAAGAAATTACAAATTAAGCTGAAGCTTACATGCTTTTTCTACAGATCGAAATTTAATGATAACTTTAGAAATAAACCTATTGACTTCAACAAGATATTACAAACCATGCATCATATATAATTATCATCTATGATTGTCATCTGCTATATTACCGTGATCATTTCCAGAATATTTTCTCTCGTGATGTAATTAGAATGATCCGTATCGAAGAGGTCAAACAGCCATTCTAGTTTCTTATCGAAACTTCCCTTCAACTGTGTACTCAACACAATCAGAAACTGTCTGAAATCTATGTAACCTCTATGATTCTGATCAAAACTCTGAAACACCAGATCGGCGAACTTGTCCGGATTCCCATTGGGGAAACTTCCCTCGTACAACTTCCGGAACTGTTCGATCGTCATCTTCTGATTCGGGCAGTCGTTTCGAAACTGACGGTAAAGGTCGTTGATTTCCGCGTAGCTGAATGATGTCATTGATTCGAGTTCTTCGACAAGTTGGGGAGGAAGGCTGGATGATTTTTGATTTCCCATTTTGGGAGTTTAATTTATTTATAGTATATTGTTAAGAGGTTGTTTTAAATTATTCTGTAGAGTCTCAAATTAATGTTTATAATGCAGCTCAAAGAAAATTTCTACAATAATAAAACAAATATTGTAAAGCACACACCATTAGTATAGTTTATAAATGACTTTAAAGGACTTATCTTAAATTAGGCTCATATGTTTTTAGTTTATATCTCCTATCTCCTAAAATAATTACAATATGTTATAAGCAAAGTTATTAAAAACAAACAATATATTAAATTAATTCGATATCTTTGAGAGTTAAAATTTCAATGAAATGGATTTACTTCGCAGAGTCTATTTATGTAAGACTGTTGTTTTCTCTGTCTGGATTTACCGCGATGATGATCACTTTCAAATCTGAACACAATGCAGATGATCTCTTTAGGCACACACACTCAATTTGAAGAGATTTGTAACAAAATAAAATAGAAAACACTACAAAATATACTTCATTATAAGTAGGATTGAATTTATCGAGAAGTCTAGTGAATTCGAAATTTTTCCTGTATACGTTAAATTTAATCACTCGTAAATATACCTTTATTAGAAATAAATATCTTTTGTCAATATCATTCAAAATCTCATTCATGTAGAACAATAATCAGCATCAATAATATCATCTTTAATTATCTGTAAAAGAAGGAGAAATAAATGTAACGATTCAGTTTCTAACTTTTATGGAATGTCTTGTATTTTATCCTCATATGAATTACAATTTTATTGCTGGATCTTTTGATTATAATTCATCATACAACTTCAAGGTCTGGATCATTTTTCTCTGAATTTTAATTTAATATTCATCTCTTTGCTTTCTAGTCCATTTCATCATGCTGCTTTATTTATTATTATCGAATATTCTATGAACTGTTTTACAAGAGGAAGATATACTTCAACATTGACGATGTCCACTTTATTTAAGCGTTGATTTGAGTTTTCTAATTATTATTTTATTCATTATACATTAAGACTATTACGTGTAGGCGAAATTAAACGCGCAAAAGATTTAATAAAAACTTACTATAAATGAACGCTTGGAATAAAAAAAATATTGTACAGTGTTATGTATCAGTAGTATGTTGTAGATTTGATTAATAGCGTGCGAGCTGAATAATAATGATTTATATTTAATAAAACAAACTTTTAAAAAATAAAATAAAACGCCGCATGAAAGATTACAAAATTTGATTCATTTAATATTGAACTTTAAAACATCAAGAAATATCAATTCGTCATCTATCATCTAGATCAGTAAATACGTTCATTATTTCTTCTGCAACTTTTCTTCGTAACTTTACTAAAAAGAAATATTGGAAATTATCATCAACGAAATATTACACAGGCTTAATGTTACAGTGAAAAGTACAGAATGAGCGTTGCGTGTTGAAACTTGTTTGAAAATAAAATAATTTGAAACTACGATTCAACGTAAAACACTCGAGGACAAGACAAACCACTCGAAATAAGTACTATGTAGACCTATGCAACAAATTTAAGTTTACAAGTCTTTCGTTACTATTTAATCATTAACAGAATAATGATCTGTCATTAAATAATTCTGAATTATGGTCCAAATGATTTCATTATCAGGTTTTGGTCCAGGTGTGTGGGTTTCCTTTTCAAAGATTTTTTGTGAGGAAATTAATGTAATAAAATCATCAGAGCAACAGCAAATATCTATGATTGAGGATAAATATCTATGATTGAGGATAAATATCTATGATTGAGGATAAATATCTATGATTGAGGATTGGAATTAATAATTCAGTACTTAAGTCTTAATTATAATATATGGATCAGTACATAGGCCTATACTGTATATTATAATAATATGGTTTGTTGGCTATATTACACTTCCGCAACAATATTTTTGCTCTAAAAAGATAATAAATTTTAACTTATGCAATATATATGTATTTCACAACATATGATTTAAACGATTTAGACTAAACTAGTATCTTAATTTAATATATTTTCCAAATGTGATTCAAACAATATTTGATCATATCGTTTTAACGTTATTTCTATAATTCTGCTTACTATATTTCGAATTCACTTTCAGAACAATAATATATAACAAGCTAAAACTGATTGTTAAGTTATAACGCGTAAAAGTCTGCAAGCTTTATCACTTTATCACGTAAATGTTAATGAAATATTTGTGAGGTCATAATTTGTATTATAAATTCGATCAAAATGTTTACACATGCCACTGATAGCTTTGAGATTAAATATAATTTATAAAAGTCACTTTATAACATGTTCGAGCATGATGAAGCTGAAAATAATTATAATCTGAAATTAATTATAAGTTTAAGGCGGTCTAATACTAATTCCACGAACTGGCAAATGCATAATTGTAGGTTATTGCGTTAGGTTATTAGCATGCATTGCTAAGCCCCAGTTTTGATTGCTAGTAAAAAAATTAGTGAATTATACAGTAATAAATAATAATTTACAGTATAATCAATTTTTATTATAGTTAAAGTCACATGTCTAGCCGCGTTTTGATGTACTTTCGACTTGCATGAAATATTTATGTGATGTTGCGATATCATGAAGCGATTCATTGTAAATATTAAGTTGTTTATTGTTACTTGTAAAATGTGCGATAGCCTTCTTATCTGAAGTTAAGTTCTCTGTTGAGTCTCTTCGATGAATTTAGTATTAATTATATTACATAGAATAATTAAAATTAAGATGAATACAAGATTATTTCATTTGTTACAGCAATCTAATTTACCCAGTGCTATCTATTAAGTGACTTTTGAGTCATTAATTGTTGTTGTTGGTGTGGGGTTATTTAATGAGAAACTACTAGAAAAAAGTCTCAGCCCTCAGTCTGTGGGACAACAAAACGAATTGACGAAGAACTCGGCGATAAAGGACTGGAGGAAAACTTAGACACAAAAGTCAAAACTAAGTCAACACATAATAAACATTTAGAATTTCGAAGGAGTAGTGATCGAAACGATATCAAACTTGTCTACAGGTGACGTGGAAAAACTAAAAATAAAGCATCTGCTCTAAACAACACGAACGAAAAACAACTTAAATGAAAAGCATATCGGATTTGATCATGCATGTAACCAAGAACAAAAAAGACTACTTCAATAGCCTATTAAAGTCTGCAGTCGAATCCCTCTAGTCAATTTCAATATTAGAGAATCTGCAACATAGAAGAAAAGAGATACAGCAAATGTAAGCGGCAATAAAGACATTTAAAATAAATAAAATAAAAAATAAACAACTACAGTATACAATGAAGGAAAACTAAAATAACGGAATCCTGGTCTACTCGGATAAGGAGAAACTAAAGGTTAAACAATTTAAATTTGAATACAGTATTTTTAGCAAATTCGTAAATAATATTTTGACAATAACTTATTGCCAAAATATTTTGAAGTTTAAATTCAATATTTCTTAAATGGCAAAGTTCTTGTATAGATTGTCTCATAGTAGTAGTTTTTTATTAATATCATTACGTTATTATTTTCTTCCAACAGTTTCAGTCTGATATCAACAAATTCATCAATCAATGTCACTTACATTGCATTACACGAGATTTAAACGACTTTTAAACGAAGTTTAAACTGTTGTAAAGCAAATTTGAAGCTATTATTTTATTTAGTTGATACTCTGTCGATACTGACGAAAGCATTGGATTTCTAAACATCGGATATAATTTAGATCATATTCCACAGAAGATTAGCCAACTAATCAAAATGACTTCTACTTCAAAAGATTTAGATAATACCGTTCAAATGGATAATACCGTTCAACACGAAAGTATTCCTATGTCTTTATTTGCAACTCTATCAAGTTTAACCGCGCTTGGAATTATCTATGCTATCTCTTTGGCAATCTTTCATTTTGTGCATCGTAAAAATAAGCAAGTTTCTTTTTATATTTTTATTATAATTAGAATACTTTATTAAAATGTAATATACAATATAATTGCCTCTATTTGATGAAGCGTTGTGCTTGGTGGTAATTTAGTTCACTTTTCTACAGTGGTGGATGTATAGGGGAGGGGGATAATGTGGGCATATCGCCCCCATCATTCGTGAAATGTTTATTTAATGACTTAGCTATTCAGTTACACGTTCATTTATTATAATTTTAAAAATGTGGTTAGAACTTTTATCTATTAAATTCAAAGTTTCATTAAAATTTATAGTTAACATTTTATATATATTTCAGATTGATAAAGATGACAAGTTCAAATATAAATATCTTAATTCTACTTGGATCAGTTATCGGTTACAGCTGTGTTATACTGCTAGGGTTAGAACTCTCTCAATCTACTACTGTCACTTTACTCCAGGTTAGCAATTTCATTTTTTTCTCAACTTCTGTATATAGTATTGTACATTCTCCATAAATTGTACACATATATCTTATAGTTATAATAATCAGTTCTTTATACAGTCTCTTCTGTTGCAGATCTGTTCATTTTTGTTACCGATTTCATTCACGATAATCTACACGTCTGTTCTGGTCAAAGCTTACAGAATTCATATGATTTTTACCAATCTACGCTTTAATGGAAAAGTAATTCTTTATTTGACATGTTTTTTTTAGTTTTCGATAGTAAAATAAATACAGGAATTGTTTATATACAAACAGCTCAGTAACAATTTAATACTTGTAATGAAAGACCGAATATAAATTAAATTATTATTATTATTATTAATCATAGTAATACATCACTTTTTACAAGAATTGTTATTTTTTATATTCTATGATATTATAGTCTATGTTTCAATGCTAGATATTTGATAAACAAGAGCAATTGTTGCAAAAAAAGGTCGATTTTTCTACATTTAAAATTTATCCGTTTAGTCATTGAATAAATTATTCGAATTTAAACTTTGATAAATTTCTGTTTTAGACTGCAAAGGATGAGCATTTAATACTCGGTGTGGTTGCTGTTATTGTTCTTGATTTAGTCATTCTGTTGCCATGGCATCTCACTGATCCAATCAGCTGTCAGCTAACTGAGTGGAAGGTGTGAATATAAATTAAATTATTATTATTTTATTACAAAATATATTATTATCATTTAAGCATTATCATTTACTTTTTATAATTACAGTCTTGCGTTACATGCTAAAAACTTTATAGATATATTTAGCGATTCATTTCTCTATCATTTTCAAGTGTAATTAGCTATAAATAGATTTTGATTATAGAAATCTGAATAAAGTTGCACAGGATATTTCAGTTTTTAATATAATGAGTTTTCTCATCAAAGTTTGCTAGCATACTTCAATGAAATTATCAAGCAAAGTGTTACTCTATAGTATGAAATCCTTTATTACAAGAAACATTTTATTACAAGAACTACGAATTTCTCTACCTTGTTATTTAATTCTTTTTTATTTAATCATTTTTATTTAATCCAGCGCAAAAATGACTCTAACATCACCTACACCATTCTATCTTGTCAATCCCACCGCCAGTCTCTCTGGATATGCTTACTTTACACTCTAAACGTCCTTGTCCTTATCGCTTTACTCTACGTCACGTGGTGCATCCATCACGTGACCCTTCCGGCCCTGAGGGATTCAAAAAGGGTCTTGATGTCAGTTTACACCGCCATCTTGTTGGGGTTTATTGTACATCCGTTATGGCTGATTGGGACGTCGGGACGTGCTGTGACGTATGCGGTTGTAGGGCTGGCAGTATGGGTCAATATCAGTGTTACCATTACTCTGCTTTTTATACCGAATGTGAGTTAATTGTGTGTCTAATATTGTGCATTATAGTATGTCTTAGATTGTGAGCTACATTCTTTGAGTTAAATGTATATTATGTGTGTTTTATACTTGATCTACTATTGTAAAACTTTAACTAGAAATTAATCGATTGTTTCTT
This sequence comes from Oconnorella tubifera, assembly GCA_034700105.1. Lineage (NCBI taxonomy): Eukaryota > Metazoa > Annelida > Clitellata > Enchytraeida > Enchytraeidae > Oconnorella > Oconnorella tubifera. The sequence continues at coordinate 6,451 of JAQIXG010003661.1, read as the reverse complement.
ACAATTTTCAAAATATAGTTTTGTCAACTTAGCCTAAAATATAAGCCCTGTTTTTGATTAATTCCATACGGCTTTGATTATAATATAGCTCAATTATATAACTTAATTATTATATAACTTAATTACAAACACTAACAATGGTGTTTTGCATTTGATTTTAAATTTGACATAATTGATAATTATATCATAGACATAGTTGATAATTTACATCCAAATCTAAGTTAATTAAGGCGTATTAAATTACAATATGGTCCATATATTCTAATCTATAAGTTTTATGGCTTTATGAATGTTTAATTTGATGTTGTATTTAATGTCTTTAAGTTATGATGTTAAAGTAGGCAATAAAGACAAATGACGAATAATTAAGAAGGTTTTAGAATCCTTCTTAATTCTGTATAGCAAGCCAATGCTACTAGACAAATTTATTACATTTATGATTAAAATAAAAAGTCAATAACAATCAAATGAGTTAATTGACATGAAAAAGTTATTAGAAACATTATATTTTAACATTACATATAGCTAAAGTAAATAAGGATCGAAAAATTGCGACAGAAAGTATGCAGTAGTTTCTTTTACGTTTTTCTTTAGAAACATTTTAGCTTTATCAATTTTTCATTGGTTTGCTTCCACATTTTATAAAAAATATTATAAGAATAACATCAAATAATTTCAGATAATTTTATTTTGGAGGGACAAGAGAAAGACTGAGACACATTTTCACGATCAAGTGGGGGGAGTTAGTGACCAGCATCAGTTTAGTGAATCTATGAATAGAACCAAAAATCTACATAAAGAATTTTGTTTCACTTTGAAATGCTTATTTTACTGTTGTTATAACGATGAAGAGTCCAGCAATACTGAGAGATATGCGAGCGAGCTGCTCGTTAATGAATTAGATCAGCTAAAAAGGACTTTGAAAGAGGTGAAAATTGGTTTTCATGTATTTATTTTAAATTTACATCTGCTCGTTCGTTTTATTATTAATTCAATTTTTTTTAAATGGAAAATACTTTTAATAATAAAATGTTCTTATTATACGAAAGTCTGAAGTTAGTTATTTTTGGTAGTCGTGTTTGTTTATCTTAGCGTCACATCAGCACAAGTGGTTATAATATTTAATCTCAAGAGTGACTTTTTGAAAAACAGTGTATGTTATTCTTTTGCCATTTATTAAGCGATACTTTCATTAAGCTGTAATGCTATTGTAATAAATTATATCTTTATAAAACAGTAATTTTGCATAATTTACTTTTATTTAGAAAGACGTCACTATCCGTCAGCTAACCGACAGCCTATACGCCGGCGCGGAAAACTTTCAACAACAACTATTGACGTCACAGCAACGTCACGATAACGCGTGTCAAGCGAAAGCGTCTCAAAATATCGCCAAGATTTTGCCTTATGTAGTATCTAGACAGAGCGCGCGTAAATTAGACAGATTTTATTCAAATTCTTCTGGATTGAAAGAAACTCGATTTAAAGATGAGGCATCTGAAGCGAGAAGATTTTATGGTCAAACTTATTGTATACCGGAAGTCAATGTAGCAACAAGGGAAGATATAAACCTAGCAGAAAAGATAGTAATTAAAAATTCTAATAATTTTAAATTGCCTTTTGATTATGATTATAAAAGTAATGATAGATATTGGGAGAGACAAAAAAATTGTGAAATGTTTTCAGATGATAGCTGTTCGTATTGTGAAAGTTGTAGTTCGTGTAATAACCATAATCACGAAAATTATGATAATTTTATACAAGATCGAGGGATAAGTGAATGTGCAACTTCTGGAAATAAAAAAGAAGAGATAGAAGAATTATCAGCAGTGAATCTTTTTCCGGAAAGAAATGGACTTAGACGAAATTATTTCTTTGATAATAATAATTCAAAAATACTGCGTGACTGCCAATATAAAAATCAACCATGTTTGGCAGAACAGTATAATGAATTTCAATCACAAAATCATGAAAAAAGTAAAAGAAAACTTTCGCAAAATAGTGAAAAACAAGAAAATTGTCACAAGCTGAAATCTGAAAAATCGCTCAGTTGTGATTTCAATTTGAACTATTATCCTAGATATAATGATATTGAATTTGCAAGGCAAGAAAAGGTTCTAAAATCATTTGCAGCTGATCGATCAGTTAATCAAATCAATATGCAGCGACAGTCTAGACAAGTAAATAGTAAACTTAAGGCTAAATCGTTAGGGGAACTTGAAATACTGAGTCAAAATCAGTTTTCTGTGAATCAATCAAGAGATTATGATGGTACTCAACATTTACAGAGGTTGAGCGAAAAACTGTGTTATAAAAATGATGCAGAAATTCAATCAGTAAAAAATCAAGCAAGAAATAAAGCTAATGTTACACTTTCATCTAATTCAAATGAAATAAAAGATGAAATGAAACAAACTAGATGCAAAAATAGCGATGATGTAGTAAATCATGGAAAACGTATTAACAAGGAATATAAATTCAGTGAAAATCTTGCAACAAATGAAAGATTTGTAAGCATTCAATGTGAAAATGTTTATTTAGGAAATACAAGGTCGCCTTTTATTCAGACTTCTTATCAAACCAACAATGGACTACCATTTGAACCAAATAGAAAACGAATCGTAACGAATTCAGAAATCGAAACTACACAAATATCACATCCTTATCTACAAAATATAGACAAAAAATCTGGTACAATTTCTTCAAAAAATGAAAAAGAAACTGATAAAAATAAAGAAATTAGCAGCGGAGTAAAAATGAGAAAACATGAAAAATATAGTGAGACAATTACTGATAGTTATAATCAAGATGATTGCATTGATTTAAACGCAATAGAAGCTGACTCTCTTTCGTCAACTTTTACACTAACACCATTTAGCGAAAAAGTTTCTATTACGAAACCTTTAAATGATGATAATATAGTGAATAATGCCACGTATCAATCTGTGAGATATTTTAATCTGAGTGGCGCAAAAATTTAAGGCAAACTACTATCATTTTTATAACTCGTGATACTTAAAAAATCCAACAAATATGATGACAGTAGCGATTTTAGAGTACATAGAAAACGGGTTATTAATTTTAATAATATAATAATTACTTTAAATAGACGAAATTAGGTTATATCTGATGTAATTATACAGTGGATGTAATTATTCTACATCAGATCGAAGCATACTGCTTAATTGTTCCACTGGAAATTACTTATAACATTGTTTTAAATACTGAAATACAAACAGTATTATTGAAATTAAATATTGATTAAAACTGCTATGTTATGTTCCGTGTTATGACTGTAATAAAATAATAATCGATATTTGATTGGATACATTATATTTTAAATACTCGACGACATATAATTATGTAGTCAGGTATTATGTTATTTAGATTATCTACTATAGTAGGCTATACATAGTGTACGTAGACGTAGTTCATTCAGTTTATGAATAATTGGATCGTTACCAATCATTAATTTCCAATAATGTACACAAACCAAAAATAAGACGATAGTTTAGAAACACAGCAGACCTAACTAGGCTATATTATTATATACTTTAGATTCAATGAAACATCCCGTTTTTGACAATATAAGCGAATATCTAAGTGTGAAAATGGGCAGCCTTTTTAAAAATATCACACTATTTTGTTCTCAAATTACATGTAATTGGTCTCAAAATAGTATTTTCATGTATATCCGACGCAAATAAATTGCACTACATCGTCGCAAGGGGTGGGAGGTTTTACCTCTAAACTAACATCTTTAACATGACCAAAAAATGAACTACAATGGGGGGGATGTTATAATCTCACAATCCCATCCCCTTGCCTTCACCACTATGAAATAAAAGCTTATTGTAAATGAAAACTTTGAGATGTATCAACTTTTTCCAAAGTTCATTGTTTTAGCGTAAGCTGATGATAACTTATTAAATGAATGAGTGAATTATAACAGAGTATCGCTCATTGTGGGTCTTTCATACAAAACTTTACGATTTGTAACCAAACAATAAATCATACACGTACTCAGTTATATCATTAACATTTTATCGAATTAAGCGTTTGTAAAGTTATGGTTTCGATACAGTAAAGGTCCTAAAACCAATGTTCACTTTTCGTTTTGCGGAAGTTTGATCGAGTACTGATATCATAAAAACTTTAGGCCTCATTATAACTTGAAAGTACGATAAATGTCCCCGTTTACCAATAATATTGAAGTTCTAGGCATATTAATAATTGTTATTTAATTGGATGGAAACTAAATGAAAACTTCGATTGCATACGGAACTAACATTTCGCTATCTATAAATACCAAAATAATTCTAGTTATTATATCATTATGTATTAGATGTTGAAGAGAATGATAGAATCAGACAACTATTATATCATTCTCTAATAGCTTTTAGACAAATACAGTTTTAGACAAATAACAATTATTTTAGTATTTGAAATACTAAAATTTATAATAACTGTATCTTATATATAAGAAATGTTCATTGAAAGTTTTATTGTATAGAGTAGGCCTATAGACTAATAGTTATTTTTATCTGAATAAATTTAAGCCTATGTGAAATTGAAAGACTATTAAGACTATATTCTAAAATTTAATATAGGCTGTGTATAGATATAAGACTGAACATTTATAACAACATTTATAACATATATTATTAGGCCTACACGACATTTACAAGCGAAAATTATATTTTTTCTAACTTAATTAGAATTTAGAACACCAGAATTAAATTTAGGAAATAATCTAATCGAATATTTTTAAACAAATTCGAAATGAATTTTCGCTTCAACTTTAGCGGTAAGCATAATATTTTATAATATTACTCGTTTTATGTCAAATACAGAATATGCAATTATATAGGCCTACAACATTTGTGTTGTTTTCACAACAAATTATATTTTGTTCACATTTGATTTCATGATTTTATGCGTATGTTAATAATCTAAATAACTTACTCTCAATATACACCCTACTAATACGAGATGTCGTATAATCTCACAGACACTCGTCGATCAAAAATATTTAAAACCTTTTTTTCGTACGATGCACTTGTTTTACGGTTACGCGATACGATGCGTCATATAATAACGCAAAAATTGCAACAATTAAATCAAACTACATTCATTTATGACGTATACTTTGCAGCACAACTTAACGCTACTGATTCTACTGCCTTTGAATGGACGAGTTATCACCCCTACGTGAGATTTGCCTTTGATTTGTTCATATTTGTTTTCGCTTGTTGTTTCCTGTCACTCTCTCAGTATCTCGTATCTCGATGCAGAAGAATTAAAAGAAAATCGCAGCGCGGCGGCTCTATGTGTCTCAATGATAGTAGAGATGTAGCCAACAGTCACTTGGTGGCTGAATTGTAAGTTATGTCTGATCATTTTTGCTACTTTTCTTCGTTTTTCACAGTATTTATTTTTTGTTATTTTATTCTGTTATATTAAATCAATTTTGCTCTTAATTCTTAATTTTGAAATTAAAAATCTGTAGTCTATTTATGTAAGAAATAACGTGTTGTATGAAAAATTTATTTATTTCTAAAAACATTGATTGATTCTTTGATTTCAATGATTTGTTTCTGTGAACTTTTAAAGATTTCACCAATAAAAAGTTTCAACTGTGTCAGTCTATACTTTACAGTGCTTGTGCAATATTATATACAGTAGCGAAAACACCCCCCCCCCACACACCCACTTCTTCACTTTTTAATTCAGTTCCTTTAAATTATCTATTTGAAATTTCACAATTGTTCGAAAATATTTAATTGGTTTTGCCCTGCTCTAAATTAATCATATTGTTTCATTGCAGACCCGCGCAAATCTTCATCTATCTAGGATCAGCAATCTCCATCATCATCTCACTCACTCGTACATCGCTCATCACTTATCCCCTTTCATCACTAGGTTACTCTTCATTCATCCACTATCCTCTACTTATTAGCACCGCCTCCTACTCATACCTCGTGACGTCATGCTGCCTACGTCAGCAGTGGCGTCACGGAGCAAATACGATGACCTATCTGATAAATTATTCACTGGCTATTCTTGTATTCAGTACTATCATGTTGGCTAAAGATTGTCCTATGTTAGGGGTCGTTGTTATTACTTATCAGGTATACTATTTATATATGAAAAACATAAATATTATACTATTTATACCATTATATAATATTAATATATTTTAAAATCTCTCTTATTCTAAAATCGAAATCATTTTTAAGAAATATAATGTTGAAATAATTTCTTTTTAACAATAGAAAATTTAGCTTCAATAAAAACTGTACTTCCCGTCCCCCCTCCCTGCATTTACTAAATATTTAATGAGAACTTTAAATACTAATTGTTTAAACTAACTCAAATCTGTGATCCAATTAGCAACTCGGATACTATTTTTACATTTAATTAGTACGCTAAACCTTGATTATCACTAGGA